>CM067515.1:27349336-27526836 GCA_034509495.1 Acestrorhynchus altus | reverse complement strand
TGTTGGCTGGTTGTAAAGTAGACTCGTGTAAACCCAGTTGTCCTTTTATCTGATTACTGAATTACTCAGTTACTCCAGCAAAACTAGGACACACTCTTTAATATTCTTCATTTCAGACGAAATAGCGAATGAGCAAGTGTCCCAATACTTTTGCCAGTTTGCTGCTTTCCTCAGTCCAGGTACTTTCTTCTCATCTGTGTATACCGTAGGTGATTCAGGACTTCACCTAAATGATTTGGCAGGGAATGGAAGTCGGGTTTAACACCAGATTGATATTTTTGCGTTAAGTATTGTCCGTCGTATTTTACCAAACAACACTTTCCCTCGTTTCTTAAAATGTGCTGCTTCAGTTCTGAGCTTTTCAGTCTGTTCTATCACACAAGTAGGAGCTGAATGCTGGTAATTAATAGGCTTTGACTGGCTCTCATTGAAGATACGCGGAGAAACGCCACGGCTGAGAACTGTAGAGCACTGTGACTGCTGCTCTACATCAGCATTAGTGACAGTTGAAGAATACAAGTCAGCGTGCTCCTCTAAATGTTTCAACACGGCGTACATGCGCACTCTGTGATTAGTGCTGAAGAATGTGTTGTGAAGTGCGTGGAAAAGGCATTTATTAAAATAATTAAATGTCATCAGCGATGTTACACTGTCGCCGTACGTCAAACGAGCAGCTCGGAGTATCTCGTGCTCATGTATATACAGTCTGCAAGCATAACACTCTGCGCTTGCCCTTGACAGTTTTACAAGCGGAATGGATCGGGTGTTTGCTGAGGCACCGTCACAGCAGGCTTCATGCAACTCTTGGCTCTGTTTATATACAAAATAACTGAATACAAGCTCGTACACACGTGAATTCATATTAAAGCCATTTAAAATAATATCCTGCATCACTTTTTTGTTTCCTTCAGTTTTTTTTATTTCATTTTGAGCAGAGCAGCTATGATGTGGGTGGTGGGTCACTCTCAGCACTGCAGTCACACTGACATGGTGGTGGTGGGACATGGTTAGTGTGTGTTGTGCTGGTAGAGTGGATCAGACACAGCAGTGCTGCTGGAGTGTTTAAACCCCTCAGTGTCCCTGCTGGACCGAGAACAGTCCACCAACCAGAATGATCCAGTTGACAGCGTCCTGTGAGCACTGATGAAGGACTAGAGGACGACCAACACAAACTGGTTGGAGACCATTGACACACCAAGTTGTAGACTGTGGCCGTTAGTGTTTGCGGATACGGGAAAGTATGATTTGCATTCTTTAACCTCTTCATTTTTTGGTCCACACTTCATTAAACTCCAGTAAACGTCAATCCTGAGGGACTAAAAGAAACCAGAACCGGACGGATGACAAACTCCCGCGTATTGAATCAACCACGTCGTGTAAGAGCTGTATGAGGTGAGGAATGTTTGTGCTGTGTTTTGTACAGCGTTTCAGACTGTGTTGAAAACACTGAAGGAACTTTGAGAAGAGTGTGCTGGACTGAAAGAGATTCATCGATTTTTCCAACGCGCACTCCGCTCACTGGTACCCAGAAGCATCTGCCAATTCATCCATTCATGTGGAAGTGCAAGCTGCATAGTGTGTGTTTGATGAAGGCCTGTCACGCCTTCCACTCAGCCACTGCTTTCTTTCTCTCTCTCTCCCCGTCTATTGATGGTGACGTGCAAAAGTTTGGGCACCCCTGGTCAAAGGTACTGCTACTCTGAACGGATCCTCAAGTCCCAGTGACGTCACCAAATGGAGTCATTGTAATATTTGACATATTTCATAGAAGCAGTCGATTCATTTGTATTATTTTTAACTATATGAGGAAAGTCATGATTCACAGACACAATTTCTCACTGCTTTCAAGCCGAACTGAGCTAGAAAGTAGTGATCAGGGCCATAAAGGGCTTGTTCGGAGAGGGCGTCATTCACAAAAGCTGTGCAAACTACGGTGCCTTGAAAAACCATTCATACCACTGGGACTTTTCCACAGCCATGACTATTATCCAGGCCAGAGGCTCAACAGGGTGCAACAGGTCTCCTTTCAATTGTAGAATTTTCCTCCAATAAACGGATCCTTTCAGTCTTATATTGTAATCACTCAAATATATCATTACATTCACACACACGAAGATTCAGTCCATGACGGCAACTCTTGACTGGAGCGATTGTATATAAAGAAACTTATTTTTTCATTATTTAATCATTATTTCTCGAAGTATGTTCAAGGGTGAGCTTAAATCTCTTGAAACGCGGTTATAAAAACTATAGCTCCTTGCAGCCCCTGCCCTGCCAGTCTGCTGATGAATGTGTCTTTTCCTTCCTCAGCACATAATAAATTAACGTGTTTTCCAGCACTGGATTGTTGGTCTGACAGCACCTTCACAGTTCCTCTCCTCGTCTCTGCATGTTGTTTCAGCCCTGTGGTTTTAGGGTGGTCAGCAGATTTGATGGTTTTGAATGTGTGTGTTTTTTTTTTGTTTTTTTTTGGTCGTACAGTTTTGAATTTTGCGTCCCTTTGTTATTCACCGTGGTCTGGCAGCTACAAGGTCTAACAACCACTTTCGGGTGGAGATGCCGCAGTGTAGTTCTGAGCTGAATGACAACTCTGTTTGCTGTAATTGACAAATGGCTTTCTGGCAAAGGTGTTTCTACTGTCAAGTGTTTTGAAGGGCTCTCTGGAGACCTGGGGTGACCTATTGGACTTCAAAACTAAAGTAAACTCTCCAGCGCTCCCATTCTGGAAGACCCAGCTCGTTTGTTATGGAGCATTCTTCTCGCATGGAACATATGGATGCAGTAACTGTGGGAAGGCAAGTGGACGATTGATAACGGCCATGAAGAACATGATGAGCATATTCAGCAACAATACGGTGACATTGCACTAATATTGACTCTTACATCCATAGAGCCACACCTTGCAGGTAGTGACATGCATGCATTTTAGGCTTCAACTCAGGATCAGAGTAACCTACACACATGGTACTAATATCCTAACAGATTCTAACCACAGTGGTCCCATTATGAATTATCAGTGAGTAAATCAGCTCGTTTCCAGCTAAATTAAATCCCAGTTTAAAGGCTAAAGGAGCTTCCAGTGCATGTTTACTGCTCTGACTGATCAGTAAGAGGGGGCGGGGCTAATGATGTCACTGAGAAGAGTTGGTCTCTTTCTTTGCTCACACAGTGTTTATATTACTGAATAAAAGTCTTGAGAAGGAATCATATTGATACGTAATTATCAAAATAAAAGGACCCCCATGTCCAGGATGTTTTTTTTATTTGAACTAGGGTCACTTATTTTTGAAAAATGTATTATTATAATTATCATTGTCTAATCATTACAACAACAAAAAATCAATGTTCTTGGAACCTCTTGTATCCTTGTTTCCATCCGGATGTCTAAGATGTAAAGTTAAGTTACAGTTAAGTTCTCAAACGAAGACAAATTCTTGCCTAGGTTCTCCTATAAATACTTTTTTGATTTTTTGGTGAATAAAAGTACATCAAACTACCAAAACATCACACAAAATTCACCTATAGTTCTAAAGGTCAATGAGCACAATGGATGGCAAGAGAACATCTCCCAATGCCGTTACACCACCTCCTCCCAGCTGGACTGTGGGGCAGGTTAGGTTCATGGGTCATGCTGTTGGTGCCAAATTCTGACCCTGCCAGTTGAGTAATGATTCTGAGCAGAAATCCAGATTCTTCTGGCCATGGATGTAGGCAACAGGACATGCTACACATTGACTACTGTCAATGTAGTCCTGTAATGTTTATCCTGTAAGTGTTAAAACACAGTCATTTTCCTAATTCTGAGTTTTTATTTCAGTGTTTGGTCATTTAAGCGTATATATCTGGCCACATTTTGGCTTCTACTGTGAGCGTTTCAGGGAGAATAACTCAGCAGCCTGTTTATTCAAATGCAGTGAGCCATGGGAAAAATGAGGAAAACTGCACGTTTGATGGAACGCTTTCCTCTGACTCTGCCTATGCCCTATTCTCGCCACTTATGGTGGCAGACTTTTCCCTCAGTGCTCCAAGGAATGCTATGGAACAACAGGTTTTCTGTTGCTTATCTACAGTCGTAATGAAAACACATCAGTGGAGAAGCCTGTACACCACTGTAGTAACTGCATGAACTCCATAATAAGAAGTAGCTGATTGGATTCCAGCTCGCTGTTCTTGGCAAAAACATGTTCCCAGAGTTCCCTGGTACATTATCACAAAATGTCTCCCAAAGTATTTAATTTCATACAACAGTTAGTTCCAGCTCCGCGAGCTGATTGTTTGAGAAGTGTTCAAACTGTGCTGTAATCTCACCAACACGCCCTTTTTTCCACACTGTGTCACTCCAGTGAACGGCACTGTTCAGTAAATAACTGCAGAAATTCCTTTACGAATGTAAATGATGGAAAGCAAAAGGGTTAAGAATATGTGGTCAACCTGGAGGTTAATTCGCTAGTTTCTCATCGCCCTGATTTTGGGCCAGCGGTTAAACGATGTGGTTAGGGCTTGTTGTAGCTCAAGAACGTGTTCCCTGTGTGTTTGTGGATTGTCTGTATGTTACCATGTGTGATTAAATACACACCAAGCTGTTGAGACTTATAAGATCATCCAGCCAAGAGACTCAGCCCTGTCACTGGGGCTGAAATCGTGATCTCAGACCCATTGGCAGGGCTGTGTAAGGAGCTGGAGAAGGAGATGCAGGCTGTGCAGTGAGTGAGTGGAGTTCGTCACTGTGACAAAGCAACAATTCGATTAAAACATTGAACTCAGTACATTATTTTCTTCTGTTATTTGTTTTCCAAACTGTTTCATAAAAGCAATATAACACTTATAACACAGGATTCTCCTTCGACTCATTGCATTGATGTACTTTGAACAGATAAGATCCAATTTAATCTCCTACATAAAAAGCACCAAAACTCATATCACAACGTACATGCATTCATGTGCATTAATGTTTTGTTCTAGTAAATAACAGGTTCTCATGAAAATGGTTCAGCAGATTTACAATAAGAATTACTTCTATTAACGTTGTTTCACCAGATTCACTCATTTCTGTTTGATCTGGGGAATCTGATCACAGAAACCACATTTCATTAACACCAGTTTTAAATATGGATGAGAGCCGTCTTTGACCACTTCTGAGGCTGTTTACTCTCTCTCTCTCTCTCTCGCTCGCTCTCTCTCGCTCTCTCTCTCTCGCTCTCTCTCTCTCTCGCTCTCTCTCTCTCTCTCTCTCTCTCTCTCGTTCTCTCTCTCTCTTTCTCTCTCTCTCTCTCTCTCTCCCTCTCTCTTTCTCTCTCTCTCTCTCTCTCTCTCTCAAAATCAACCTTTTTCAAGGTTTATTGCCATGACTGTCTCAACTACAGTGTTACGAAGCACGTAATCTTTAAAGCTGAACAGGAATAGAGTTAATGAAAGAAATACTAAAAAATGATAGTCACGGACAGACAGTTTTAAGATGATTAAAAATAGATAAAACAGTACCATCACATTTATTTAAAATAATAATTGTGTTTTTAGAATTTCAGGGTTTGAGTGGATGTTTCTCCTGATCTGTTTGTTCTTTCTTTCTCCCTCTTTCTCCCTCTCTCTCTCTCTCTCTCTCTCTCATTCTCTCTCATTCTTACTCTCTCTCTCTCCCTGGGTGGGCAGGACAGATAGGAGCAGCCTTATAAAAGCAGTCCTCCTTATCATAGTCACCCAGAGAGGGAGAGTGAGTAAGCACAGTTTCAGTGCTATATTTTGTGATGGAAAGCTATATAAAGCATCAACTGGGCATCAACCAAAATGCGAAAAACAGCGCGTGGGTTGCCAGCATTCATTTTTCAATCGACATCCGGAGCCAGCCATAAATCTATCCCCAGTTTCTTTTAATTTCATTTGAACAGAAGTAAGGAGAGACAGGGGGGAAACAAGGTGGGTAAACAAGACTACAGTAACCAAGGCAGTGCTCCTAAACCACTGTAGTTCCCACAATAACATGCAACCTATTGGCTTACAGGTTAAAGTTTCCACGTAGGGCAAACTACTCTATGTGTAACTATGGACACCAAACCATAGCAAATACTCACACTACACCTCCCAGTTCACAGAACCATTTAGACCAAATAATAAATAAATCTGGTTTGTGCTTTATGTCGGAAAAGTAAGTGTCTGCTGGTCCCAACCACCATATTTGATTGATCAGGCCACACGTTCTGCCTTACAGTTTCCTTCCCTTGATGATGTACCGCTCGCTAGGAGGTGTGGATGTTCTCGGAGGCGTTGAATATAAACCTACATACATGGACGTGTCATGATCAATACTGTGATTTCAAGACAAAAGCAGCAGTGTGTTGCATCCCCCCCAACACACACACACACACACATACACACACTCAGGCCTTTTAATGCCATGTCTGCCATTCGTCCATGAGAAAAGAAAATGATTTGTAGCGAAGTAGCATGGCCAGGGCAAGCGGCGCCTGCATATCGATCCTGCAAGGCCGGCATTGCAAGAGCCCTTTATAGGTGAGCCCAGTTAATCTCCTGATGCAGATCGATACTTTTTAAAGCGGGGTAATCATCACACATGCAGCCATGGCCACCACTCCAGCCACTGTTTGTTTGCCGGTGTCTGGCCATGCTCTCAGGAAGGAAACACTCTATCAGTCATTAGCTCTGAGGTTACGCTCGGCCACAAAAAAAAGGAAAACATGCTATAGATCACCTTGAGGCTGGGGAGCCGGATTGACCACTGTTGTGAAATTCACTTGTGTTGAACTTGTGCCAAAGATTGTAGCACTGAACGTGGACCAGACCGGATACACAAGAATGTCAGAGCATATATATTCTTACACATGATCAACCAGGACATGATCACCTCCTTGTTTCAACGCTTACCAGCTTTTTTTGGCTAAAATGTAATGTTACAGAAAGTAAAACCATTGAACTTCAATGGTCAGGACCCCACAGGACCACCGGAGAGTGTTGTGTGGGTGGTGGGTCATTCTCAGCACTGCAGTGACACTGACGTGGTGGTGTGTTAGTGTGTGTTGCAATGATATAAGTGACTTAGACACAGCAGTGCTGCTGGAGTGTTTAAACACTGTGTCCACTCACTGTCCACTCGGTTAGACACTCCTACCTAGTTACTCCACCTTGTAGATGTAAAGTCGGAGACAGAAGCTCATCTGTTTCTGCACAGTTTGTGTTGGTCATCCTCTAGTCCGTCATCAGTGGTCACAGGACGCTGCCCACAGGATGCTGTTGGCCCAATGTTTCTGGCTGGTGGACTCTTCTCAGTCCAGCAGTGTCCTCCATGAGATGGACGCATGGTGCAGGACTACATGCACACCGACTGATATGACGACTGGCCTTAACACCATGTCAAAGTAAAAACTGCAGTGGTGTCATGTCAGAATGGCACGATGTCCCTCAGAAAGGCAATGGGTCATCTTCAGTGAGAAGTTCTGCTTTTGTCTTGGTCAAGATGACCAATGAATCCTGGTGTATGCTGTGTCCCGCAGAATCTGCAGGAAGTGAGTGAGAATATTGAAGATGCCTGGGAAAGGTTGTCACAGGACACCGTTCGGAACCTCTGCAACTCCATTCCAAGACGTCTGGCATGTTGCCTTAAACCTGACACCATAGTGAGACACACTACCTCTGTATGTTTAGATCTTAAGTTACACTGAATACTTAAGTATAAACATTACAATTACATTTACATTTGAGGTATTTGGTAGACACTCTTATCCAGACCAACTTACAGAAGTGCTTTGCCGTTCACTCGGAAAATATCCTTAGCTAGTTAGTAGAGGCTAGAGTCCAGAGATTCCTCGTGCTTGGGTGCTGCCGAATCATATGTCTGATTGGAGACCTTTAAAGTTAAACGCACTTGAAAGAGATGGGTCTTCAGTCAGCATTTGAAGACAGCGAGTGACTGTTCGGACCCCCAAGGGAAGTTCATTACACCATTTTGGTTCCAGGACAGAAAAGAGTGGATGCTTGTCTTGCTTACATTACATTATATATAGTTGGGCTGTGCATTGATATGAACATGGGGATATGATACATATCACGATACAGGGGCCGTAATTCAGTATATTTTAATATATTGAGATATTTTTACTCCCTAGGCCAGGTTTGTGGAGTATTTTGACAGTTTCACAGACATTAATTCACCTGAAAATGACAGTTTGTTTATAGGAGACATAGATAGTCATATAAAACATAAACCATGTCATAGAGTTCTAAATACAAAACTGGAGCTCATTTTGAGAGTTGATGATTGGTTAGGTTACTGCTGAGCTATTAAGCTTAGAATATCAACATGTATCCATGCAGAAACCGTATCTTACAACATGAACGTGTTTTTGAAATTCGATACAGTATTGTGCAATGTAGTATCGCAATACTCAAATTCATCGATATTTTCTCACACCCCTAATATGTGTCAATTTCCACGTTTGTCAATGTGTTTGCATATTTGCACTGATTTAAGCGCCTAGAACATCTGTTTCTGCAGCTCTTCTATGTCCCAGACTCTGCCTACAGTAAGTGGTGAGAGCCAAGCTATCATTTTGCAAATGCATGCATATCAGAGGCATTTAGTGCGCTGTTAAGTGGGTTTTAATGCCTGCTGCTGTCAGGGTAACCCCACTCAGACCCGTGAGCAATGCAGCAGTTTTCTTCAACAGCCATCAGTCTGTTAAGTGCACTGTACCCGTGTGCTTCACAGGCCCAATAAGGACAACACAGGAGAAGTCAGTGAGTCTGGAGCCTCCGTGGTGAAGCATGCCCTCAACCCTGGAAAACCATTCATGCAAGTACACTACCTGAAGGTAAGTAGCCTTTGGGACCTTACTAAGGCACAGTCCTCCAGCCATTGAAATATCTGCTCCATGTTTTGGTATTTTGCTTGATCATTTTTGATACAGGGAGTATTGTGTTGAAAGGTTTTGTGTTTCTGGTCTAATTCCAAGGGTTACTTTTTGCTGAAGTTCTTGGCGAGTAAGGTGGGTGAGGAGGAGTTCTTGGGTTTCTTCAGAGTTTTTGTGAAAAGATTCCACGGCCAGCTCATTTTATCTCAGGTACTACACTGGAATGTAGAATCATTTAAAAGTTTGCTTTCGTTCATGATTTATTTATTAATTTATTAATATGGTTTATAAATTAGATATTTTCAGTACTTAAGTGCACATTTGAGTAAATTATTAATCAAACAGTATAAATAATGCATGTAGTTTAGCACATACAACCACAATCGTGGAGACTGCTGACCTGACAGTTGTCCACAAAGAGGGTCGGCCACAGAAGGTCATCGCTGGTTGTTCTCTGAGTGCTGTATCAAAGCATATTAATGTTTTGGAAGTGTGCTGTATTAATGTTCTCTGAGTGCTGTATCAAAGCATATTAAAGTTGACTGGAAGGGGAAAATGTGGTGGGAAAAGGTGCACAAGCCACGGGGATAACCACAGCCTTGAGAGGATTGTCAAGAAAAGTGGATTTAAGAACTTGGGAGAGCTTGACAAGGAGTGGACTGAGGCTGGTGTCTCAAGAGCCACCACACACAGACGTCTCCAGGAAAGGGACTCCTGAAGCAGAAACATGAGAAACTTACCTGGATTAAGGAGAAAAAGAAATGGACTGTTGCTCAGCGCTCCAAAGTCCTCTTTACAGATGAAAGTAAATTTTGCATTTCATTTGGAAATCATCGATTTCCATGGAGTCCTAGAGTCTCAACTTAAGCTCCTGGAGACTGGAAGAAGTCTAGTGTGACTAACAGTGTCCTTCGATAATCCGTCTCATACAGTTCCTGCAGACCCTGCGGTATCAAATGGAGTGTTGGTGGCACATCCCGTAGCATCCCACACTCATGGATAGGTCTGGTAATATGGCTGTTGGAAAACTGCACATGCGCATTTGTTGGTTGTCTCCACCGAAACAAAGGCAGGACTCGTCTCTGACGATGACCTGCTGCCATTCTGAGTGTCTCCATGACAGTTTGGCATGACACCATTGCAGTTTTTGGCAACGTTGATGTGGTGCTAAGGGCAGTCATCTTAACGGTCTGTGTGCATGTTGTTGTGAATCATACGGCCATCTGCCAATGGTGCTGGCACTGACAGGATGACTCATGGAGAGCATCACAGCTCTCTGAATGTCCACATTCGTGGCTGTTGGGTCATGCTGCACATGTCGGACAATCTGTTGGTTTTCCCTTGCCTTGATTTGTGTAGCTCTCCCAGATCAGGGTTTCATCATTGTGTTCTCTGTGTTGCATAACCATGTCCCACTATCTGAGAGCAGTATTCTTTAAGTAATGTAATTTTGGACAGTACCTTTGAACTGCTCTGTAATTTTATGGTATGGACTGAGATGTTGACCTTTGGTTGGCACAGGCGTCTGTTTGGCTGTTGTATCGGAGTTTGGGACCCGACGCTTTCCTCCGAATGTTTTGGCTGCCCAGCAATAATGCACCGATGACGGTTTAAAAAGAGGTGGTGGCTGACTTCTTATATATTGGAGAAGGCATGTGCTTGTCTGCACACATTGTATGTGATGGGGAGAGTCCTAACAGGGTTGGGTAATTGGCACTTCATGAGATCCATGTTTTCATGGTATTCTGTTTGTGACGCACTAGTGTGGAAGAACGTTCACAGCAAAGTCTGAGATTCATTCCAGTACTTTTAAGTCAGTAAATAAGGTTCTTGTCTGTTTATTGAAGCACAAACATTGGTTTTCTTCAAATATGTATTTTTTTCCAATGTTACTTTTGGAAAATCACCTCTTCCTTTGCTGCAAAGACCTTCTGAAATGCCCTTGACCCCTGCCAAGCATCCAGAATACATGCAGAGGTTGTTCTCATCAGTGGAGGTTTTATTGGATTTGATTAGAGATTGAATGTGTTCGTGTCCACTCTTAGACCCACGCTGGCAGGAAGGAGAGGTGGGTGGGGAAAGCAATGGGTGTATGTTTTTCAGATGCACTGTAATTGTATGTTGCATTTGCCGACTCTCTGATTGTCTCCTGTAGGACTTCCTTCAGATGTTTCTGGATACATTCCCAGCTTTGAGCAGGTAGGCATGAGCTCTGTTTACATTGCGAGTGCTGTGTAGCAAATGTTCTTCATTAAGGCATGTCTTCGTTGTCATTGCTGTGTACGGAAAGACGCAGCCATGCAAAAATAAGATGTTACTTTTGTTGATTTAGATTTAATTTAGAGCGCAAAGCTTGGTTCCCGAGGCTACTTTTGGTGAGAGATCTTTGACTGCTGGACCTGCCTCTATGACACACTCAAAGACATTTGCACATTTTGGTGACAGACTTTGGATCATCATTGGACTGAGAGAAGCAGCAAGGCACCAAAAAGGAGTTGTTGGAATGGAAGGAATCTTTCTATGTGTGAATGTACTGATGATTTATGGAAGTGATGCCAAATTAGAGTGGATCAGGTTATTGTGGAAAACTGTACAGTAAAGGAGGCTCTAGTACCCTGTTGGGCCTCTAGCCTGGATACAAGATGAGAGACGGTTGGACATGGAGGCCTACATCCCAACATGTCTTAACAGCTCGGTCAGAACTGCCCAGAGGGCAGGCAAATCATCATAATCTCTATCCTTCTTCTCTCACCAAGAGGTGCACTACCCAAAAGTAGCATCTGAGAGCCTTTTTATAGGGCAGTGGGGAACTCACTTTGGCATCGTCCAGTGCCGAGACCCTAAATCATTTACATATCTGCCTGAGACACGACTGCATGCCAGGTTTTGCAGCATTTTTGAGTTTATTATTTTTAATAAGAACGGTGTTGCGTGACGCAGTTTCCCGTTTAGTTGAATGGGACTTTGACGGTGTTCTGTAACGCTTTACCACCTCAAGCCAGTTTCCAAAACAAATACATTTAGGGGGCGGAGTGTGTTGGTCTACATTTTCAGACCCAGTCTAAACACGTTTTATCACCACCGAGTCTTAACAGACCTTTTTGTCGAGTTGCTATGAACTGTTATCATATTAGCTCCTTCATTCCACTCCCGACTGTAATTCTGTCTTTACTGTTCTACGTGCAGACATGCGTTTCTGATTATGACTGAGCAGTCTGAAATGCTGTTCCCTCCATGCCTTCGCTCTGTGTTTGTTTGGACGGTGGGAAAATGTGAAGTATTTTGGCAGGTTCTTCTTTTTTCACATCTGGATCCAAACATCTGTTGGTACCTTTATTGAGCTGTCAGTTCAGGTGGCTCAGGGCTCAGTTCAAAGACCAACCCTCCACCCCCATCCTCCCAGCTCAAATCTGGCCAATTCAGTCCACTGCTGACCAATTCAAAATAAAGGGGGATTCTGTCGTTTGGAAGAATGACAGCATGTTTCTCTCTTTGGTCTCAGTTTATCTGCCTTCCTTTCCACTTTTTCGCCCACGGCTTTCCCTCTCGCCTCAGCCTTTATCTGAACCCGGTTTCTTCTTTGGAGTCTGACTGATTCAGCTGCTCTAGAATGTCATGTTCAGTATATTCACAGTGTTCTGTGTATGTCAGGCTTTCATTTCTAGACATTAACACTGGTGCTGTATTGGCAAGAACCTGGCGATACGATCATTTCGATATATCGTGATATATATTACAATATTTTTCACAGGGTGTTTTGATAGTTTTAACCTGAGAATCACAAGGTATTTATAGGAGACCGTCACACATGCCACATGTTGCTGTTTTCAGAAGATCCTAGGATTCTCTAATCGGATTTCATTTGAGACCAAAATACAGGAATAAAAAAGATATTCGTCCCTGTTTGGATTAAAAGGAACTTTACGTCTGCAGTGTTTTGGGGCTGTAGCTGGTAAGGACTATGAAACAGCTGGGAGATCTTCATCCTGTGCTTTTGAGCTGAAAGTTTGATGAGTCGTTAGTATCGCTTAGATCAAAAAGGATATTTAGAATAAAAAAGAGAATGTTTATTATTTGATCTATAATTTTATGCATGTTTACTGCTCTCTCCACATGTACATGCTCAACCTGCATGCAGCCGCTGACGGATCGTTGAGAGGTGGTGGGGCTAATGATGTCACTATTTCAGAACTTTCCGAATAAAAGTCCTTAGAAGGGATAACATTGGGCCCTGAGTGGCGTAGGTGGGTAGGTGGGTAGATGGCGCTCTTCCCACATCTCACGTGTGCTGCTGGTTGACGCAGGCGTCTGCCGTCCATTGTGTTGGATCCGGCGTTCTCCTCCTAGCGCGATGGCTGCCCGGCAACGATACAAATGGCGGCAGTTCGAAAAGAGGTGGTAGGCTATCATCACATGACTCGTGGAGGAAACGTGGACGATCTCTCCCCCCTGGCGTTGATAGCAGGGCATGTAATGTGGGAGGCTACTTAGGGGGGGATGGGTAATTGGCACGTCTAAATTAGTAGGGAAAAATTGGAAAAATGGCAAAAATAAATAAATAAAATAGAAGGGATTGATGCATAAATAAACAAGAAAAATAATAAAAGATATGGTCAAGGTTTGAAGTGGTCAAGTGTTTTGAAGACCTGTTTTTCTGTTCTGTTATTTTTTTTGCATCGCCAATGAAGACAAATTCAGGAGCCTAGGATCTCCTGACGGTAACAGTATCTGGTGCGTGTGACTGTCTCCTATAAGCACTTTTCATTTTTTGATGAATAAAAGTACATCCAACTATGAAAACATCCCACAAAATTGGCCTGGAGTTCTAAAGTTTAAGCATGGCTGAGATTTTGTTTTTCATTACAGGGAGGCAGACCAGAGTCTATGTGGTCTATTTCAGAATCTATTACTCAAACAGGACTGTTTCTCAGATCCAAGGTCAGCTCATACGAGTGTAGCAAAGCAGGGCAAAACGTGGCCTTGCCTTTATTCTCAGGGTGCTCTGAGTGCGATGCAGCAGTGTTAAACACCGGGTGTGTTCGCAGCAGAAACGTTCATTTCCACCCTGTTTGTGTCTCGTTGTGAGACGTGTTTGAGGGATGTGATGTAGACGAGGACAGTTGCCCTCATCGTACCTGACTGGAGGAATCCATTAGTTGATTGCATGTGCAGGCAGGTGTGCTCCTGCAAACTAACAAGATTGCGGTGTTCTGAAAGGGTTCTGGCTTGAATTACGGCGCCGACAAATCGGGTTTCGCTCAGACTCATTTCCATTGTTCCAGAAATACTGCACGCATACTGAACGCGTACCTCCTGCACTATTATTACATGTGGCGTTTTATTTGAAGGTTTCTACAGTGAATCACGTCGTGGAAACGACATAATAAAGAGCTGCTGTTCTTTCGGAATCACGGCATATCTGCTTCTGATTTTTTTTCGCAGCCGAGGCCTCACCCTTGGAGCTGTTTATTCGGACTGGCTGGATACACCTGGAATTCCGAAGGTAAGAGAGGAAAGAGCAGGCCTCCACGCCTGTTTCACGCTGTTTGCTTAATGAAGAAAGATTAAACCTGCTCTGATTATGCAAACGCAAGCGAATGCAACCTTGTTACACAACAGCGGAGAGGGTGTTTGAGTGCTGCTCCCGCTTCACACTCGAGCGCTGTGAATCCGATGGAAATTCCTTTTATTTCCCAGTGCAAGGCTTCCATGGAATGGCTTCCCCGCTAATTTTAGCTCTATTGAGGTCTGTAAGCCTGTTTAAATAGCATGGCTATCAGCACTTAAGGCACATGATGACTACGTAGAGATGCAGGGCAGATGTCACAACAGTGTCTCATCCTCTCTACGCTGAATGGCTCAGGTTATTATTGGATTTGACTATTGTTGTACGCTCTGGGAGGAAATTCGCCTTGATCCCAGGCTGAGATCATGTTTCTACTCCAGCTTCCAGTCTTAATGTGTGGTCCGATGCAGGATGTGCTGAATCGTTCCTACTCAGTCTTACAGTAGAGGAAGACTGGCATTACCTGCGCTTTCCATGGTACAGTCGTTTAAGGAAGTTAGGACACCCCACGAACACCATTGACAAACATATTTACACAAACTGGAATTTGATCATCATTTGAATCCTTTGTCTCTTAAACATCGCTTGTAAACTTCTTGAGAGGAAAAAGTTACTCATGTTACGTTAATTACTACTGAAAGTGCCTAAAATTAGAATCAGAACATCATCTACATATGATTAGAACATCATTAGAATGGTTTGCCCTTGATTGCTGAATTGAGTGATCTTACCGTGGTGAGATCCAAACATCTGTTTGAGGTCTTCAGAAAGAAGGTTGCAGATGTAGATGAGCCTGGGAAGGGACGTGAAAATATCTCAAAACAATTAGAATCAGCCGTTCCACAATGACTTACGAGTGGAGAACATTTAGAGCAACTGCCAGCATGGCCAGATCAGGCTGTTCTAGCAAGTTCAGCCCGAGTGCAGAGCATAAGACATTTAAAGAAGGTCAGATGTTCCTACAATTGGCTTCACGGGACCTACCGGTCGCTCTTGCCACAGTTGATGACAAAATGCGGCATCTACCATCAGAAAGAGACCAAGCAAGTTTGATTTTCATGGGAGGTGAGTCTTTCAGACTAAAGTTTGGTGGAGAACATCTGGACCAAGAGCAGGACATCTGGAACAGCGTGCTTTGGACAGATGAAACCAACAGTTGAAAATGTTTGGACACAGAAACAGATGATTGTTGCAAACCAAACACAGCATTTGAGCCCAGGAACCTCATACCTACTGTGAAGCATGGTGGTGGATGTATCATGGTTTGGGGCTTGAGGAAAATGAAAGACTGTCTGTACAAAGACTGACGCTGAAATGTCAGCGTAGCTGAAAGAATTCCGCATGGAGGAGTGGGAACGTCTTTCTTCCAGTCAATGTCAGAGACAGATATATATAGAAGGAAATACCAGCTATTAGGGCAACTGAGTACTAATAAGACAATTACATTTCTGATAAATACGTTTTAAAAATGTTTACGAGGCTTTTCTTTAGTTGTATGTGTTTAGTTTTATCACCACCTTCTCATCAAATGGTTAAAATGAAGATCAGATGTCCATATGTTTAAGAATGTCAGGCAGAAGTGTTCATGGGGTGTCCTAACTTTTTCACATGACTGAACTCTTCTGACCAGAAGCTGCCTGAACGTTTGTTACCGCTCAGCTATCTGACTGTTGAACCATTTATCCAGCTTCAGTATGTGGAGAATGCAGAGAGTAGACTCCTTAGAGTTCCAGGATTTCCACCAGCCTCCATGGGTGGTCGATCCTTTAATACAGTGGTTCTCAAACCTGGTCTTGGAACCACACTGCTGTGTTTCTTTATGTGGGTGGAGCACAATCAAGCGGTCTTGTGGGCAGTCCTGATTTTGGACGGGATGTGGACAGCTCAAATGAGCCAATTGGCTACCTGGTTTTTGGAGCATTTTGTTTTTCGAGGAGCCCGAAAGGAGCTCTGCTCGCTAATATGTCTAAATTATACAGCCATATGATTAGTCAGCCATATCATTAGTACCACTGAAGGTGGTCTACAGGGGCAAGTGTCAAGGAGTAGATTTTTAGTGAACAGTCATTTGTTGAACTAAACTGTAATGTTCTAGATGATCAGGCAGGTCTTGTGGAGTGTTTCCAGTATCCAGTGGTCAGAACCTTCCAAAAGTGCTTCAACAGTGAACCAGAAACAGGGTCATGGGTTGTTCTGGGTGATATGAGCTCCAATCAGTATCACGATAGATTTGATCTCGATTAAGGTAAATAAATAAATGATAATTTTAAAAATAGTACTTTTCTTTGGTAGAAGCTTCTCAAGCTGCCAAAGGAGCTTCCAGTGCATGTTTACTGCTCTGTCCGCAGGTACATGATCAACCTGCATACAGACTCTGACTGATCAGAGAGAGGGGGCGGGGCTGATGCTCAACCTGCATACAGACTCTGACTGATCAGAGAGAGGGGGCGGGGCTGAGGCTCAACCTGCATACAGACTCTGACTGATCAGAGAGAGGGGGCGGGGCCAAGATATCACTGACCCAGATATTGGGTTACAGAGGAAAATAAGAGGGGCTGTTTGCGCTCTTTCTTTGCTCGCACAGGGTTCAAATTTCAGAATAAAAGTCCTGAAAGGAGATAATACCGGTACATACGTAAATAGCAACCTAAAACAAGGATATTCAGGATGTCTTAAAAATTATTTGGGCAACATTCAAGAACGTATTATAAATATTGTCATCAATCTAATCATTACAAAATACATTTTCAGCTCAAAAGCACTTTGGATGATCAATTCCCAGCATATTTCTGAGAAATAGTGTTTTTTAGTCTTTATATGTAAACATATGCAGAACATGGTCACATTCATACCCAATTCTCTTCATTTTTACATCTCAAATAAAGACGTTATTCTGAAATTGTTTTTGTGAATTAAAGTAAATCAAACTGCAAAATCATCACATAAAATTGGCCTCGGGTTCGTAGTGACGCTAAAATGCTACATAAAGTTTAATTCTTTAAATCGCATCAAAGCATTGAGCTAAAACCGATGGAGGAGCTGGATCGTGAACCCTGTTGTGCTGTTGTGATTGTTCTGCTCTTATCCAGCGCTCCATACTTACTTTGTTTACAGCAGGCATCTAATGGTGTGTAGCTGCCAAAACTAACACAAGGATCAATTTTGTCATTTTAGATAAAATCCCTCTTTCTTCTCCTTTCTGAGTCATTACTGTGGGCTTGATAACACATTGTACTTGAACGTCCCTCAAAGTAAATAATGGCAGGAAATAGTTGGACTCCACAATAAACAGTCCCCCCCCCACACACACACACACTTTCTTTCTCTCACACACATTGACAGAATATGAGATGCACACACACACACACACACACACACACACACACAGAATGAGTAATGAGATGGGAATAGAGCTCTTTTTCCATTGGACTATTTTTAAGACAGCGAGCATTTATGAATAAGTGGGAATATTGAGTTTCTGAGGTGGGCCGAGAATCGTCCCTATCTAACTCTCATGGCCTCACTTGGCCTCTCACAACTGCTTGCTCTGTGGGCAGCCGCAGAAATGAGACGGTGGTTGTGAAACAGATTCTCATATCCAAGATTGCCATTATAGGAGAAAAGGCTTACGAGGCCTTCTATCAGAGGCTGGAGTCTGTTTGGATCGTCTGATGTCTGAGTGGGATTGGAGTGCACAGAGGGGCACTGAAGGAGTTGCTGGAGTAAAGTGGTCTTTACTCGAATATCATCTGCCGTGCACCTCAGCGGTCCAGTCTGATGTCTCTGTTATGGCTTTCTCATCTTTTTCTGCACATTCTTTGTGTGTGAGAGTGTGTGTGTGTGTATGTGTCTGTCTATTTCTGTAGCAGTGTGTGAGGATGGTAGAGCATGTAATTCTGTAATCTGCGTGGTTACATATATCTGCCTGTATGAATAGGTGGGTGTGTTTGTATGTATTATAAGAGATGAATAGAAGGTGGGGAAAGAAGGTTGTGTGTGTGTGTGTGTGTGTGTGTGTGTGTGTGTGTGTGTGTGTGTGTGTGTGTGTGTGTGTGTTTCAGTGTGCTTCTACATCTCTTCTGCACCACATTCATAGAAGTACATGGTGACATAACTAAACTGTCTCATTTTTAACCTCAGACATTAGTTTGGTTTGCTCTTGATGAAAGTCCATGAGCCCAAAGTTGAATTTTTTGAGGACAGAGGACATGTTTGTCGAAAACTCAGATCCTCATACCTACTGTGAAGCATGGTGGTGGAAGTGTGACGGTTTGAGGCTGCTTTGCTGCAGCAGGGTCTGGAGATATCTCATCATAGAAACCACTGTGAGACCTTTATTGTGTCAGAGGGGGCTTGAGGTAAGACCGTCTGCACAAAGACTGATGCTGAAACATCCCAAAGCTGGAAGAATTCAGCATGGAGGAGTGGGAACGAGAAAGATCAAGCTGTAAATATGTGCAGGGTGTGTGACCGCGTCCGTAGATTGAGAAGAGGTGGTCCAGTGCGGTGAATGTTCAGTGTGTGGAAAATGGGTCACAAAGCAGATGTTAAGAAGGAACCACGTCCCTGTATTTTCAAATAACTAAGAGAGAGAGAGAGAGAGAGAGAGAGAGAGAGACAGACTTGTAGTACTGCTTTACTCTGTGTGTGTGTGTGTGTGTGTGTGTGTGTGTGTTAGGGGAGTGGTGATTTTTCGGCTTGCTTTGTGATGTGAGTCACTAAATGATAACATTCATTCGTTACCTGGCTTAGATCGGAATGTGAAAATCGGAATTGTTCAGCAAAACAATTCCAGACTCGCGTGGTCAGTTAGTCTGATTCTGTCAGTTATTCATTCCGTCCAATTCAGAGTTTATGTATATAGTGCTTTTTACAACAGAAGTATCGTCACGGCAGCTTTAAATCTGAGATCTGGGCGACCCCATCCTGCTCCGGTCAACAGAAAGCAGGCAGTGACAACCAACCATGAACAGACTTGAAGCAACATCAGGATGTGGAAGAGCCGGAGGTTATGGTGAAGATAAGTTAAGCCTGATTCTGAAGTTTAATCAGTGATGCAAATAAATGTTCCAGTTTATTTGGATCCTCACCAGTAGATCTGTGAATGTCCTGGTTATCGATGAAACACCACGTGAATCTGATGGTTGCCAGTTTCAGGGTTGGGATTGGGATTTGAACCAGGGCTCAGTTTGAGATCTTTGTGAGCTGGCAGGATGTTACACACCTTGTTCTTGGTGTGATCTTTGTGGGTGGAGACGGTAATGGTCTTGAATTTCCTCCATTTTGTACACAACGGAGCAGCCGTGGTCTGGTGGTTTGGGGGAACCAGCCTTGTGACTGGAAGGTCGCCGGTTTGAATCCCTGAACTGGCAGGACATGACTGAAGTGCCCTTGAGCAAGACACTGAACTCCCCAGCTGATGCCCACCGCTCTGGGCACGTGTGCTCACTGTCCCCTGGTATGAGTATTCACAGGTGTGTATCACCGTGTGTGGATGGGATAAATGCGGAGGACAAATTCCCCCTTTGGGAATTCTTTTCAGACATGGATTCATGAATCACACCCTTTATATTTTCCTTAATAAGCAGTTCATGTATTTAAGCATTTGCTTTTGAACTTAAAGCACTTTTAACCTTAAGACGCCATGAACTGGAACTGTAGCCAGGCCTCTGTGAAGCTCTGAAGCCAGACCGCCCACAATAGGAGATGCCATTGGAGGCATAAAGCAGTCATGTGATCTGTCTCTGCTAACAATGGCATTTTACGGCCTAGGAGCACACACTGCACTGCCCACGCTCACCCCGGATATGCTCCGGAGTCACAAAAATACCCTCACACACACTCGCAAATTGACTCTCTTTTCCAAAGGAGTCACAAAACACAGCAGCTGGTCTAACCCTCCCAAACAGTACACTGTTACAGACAAACGGTCAGCCGAAGATGACAGTTACTCTGAACACTCGGAAGCACTTAAATGGGGTCAGTGAATGTACAGGTGAGTCTCAGGGAATTAGAACATTGTTAAATATTCACTGTCCATCCTATCAGCTCCTCTGACCACACAGGAGCACTTTGTGGATCTATAATTACGGACTGTAGTTCATCTGTATCTCTACTCTCCTCATTTCACCCTGATCTTCAATGGTCAGGACCCCACAGGACCACCACAGAGCAGCTATTATGGGGTTCTGCCCAGTGATGGACTGGCCTTCGGGAGCACCAGGTGAAAAAAATCCAGGTGGGTGGCTGTGGGTGTGCCCCCCCCCCTCCCCCACTTCTCAGCACTACAGTGACACTGACGTGGTGTGTTTGTGTTTGTTGGCCTGATATGAGTGGATCAGATACCTCAGTGAGAGGGGCGGGGCTAATGATGTCACTAACCCATATATTGAATTTTAGAGGAAAATAAGAAGGGAGGGGCTGTTAGCGCTCTTTCTATGTTTACACAGTTTTCACATTTCAGGATAAAAGTAATGAGAAGGGATAATGTTGATACATGAATCATAAAAGAGATTTGGGTTATTTTTATTTTTATTTTTTTTATATTTGGATCACTGTCATGAATTTTTAACATAAATATCCTTGTTAATGTAATTATTACATACAATTAATCAGAATTCTTGCATTTTCAGCACTAAAACACTTTTGATGATCAGTTCCAAACAGGACATCTGAGGTGTGTGAAGTGTTTTTTTTTTTTTTACAATAATAATAATTTTTTATTAAAACTTGACCCGATTCATACAAATACGTAGATGCTCTTCGTATTTACATATTGAAGAGAAACCCGAGTAGCTTATGATCGCCTGAAAAAATTTATACTTCTGAATTTTTGGTGAATAAAAGTTTGTCAAACTACGATGACACCCCACAAATTTTATATACAGTTAATCTAAGATTAGTCCAAGCTGAGCAAGAACTATGAGGTCTACACCGTAGTGTGACCTGGCAGAACCCTCTAAAGAACCCTAAGTTCTTTGCAGGGTTACAGGGTTCAACTTCTTGCACACCCTGCACATTTCCCTGGTGGGTTGGAAACCTCTGATCTTGGTGTGCTTGACACCGATGACTTGGCAGTGAGGATTTGACTGCAGAGCCAGTTTCTGATGTCTGCAGACGGACTCTTGGACCAGAGAGAGAACGCTGCGAAAAACTGACGAATTTTATGCAGTCATAGCAACCCCTGCTCCTAAAACTGCAATCAGTACACCTAATCCTCATCCAAGAGCAGCCTGGATTGTGGCAGAAGCTCACATGTCACTGCTGAAAAACAACAGATCCTCCTCATCATGCCGTGACCCTCAATTACGGTGTAGCCGAGTGTTTTACAGAAGACATTGAAAAGAGTAAAGATACATTTATGATTAAAAGTTTAAAATGATTAAAATATGAAGCTTTTTAAAATGCATTATTGGTTTACTCCAGCCAGGCGTGTCCCTCTCAGGTCTCCATTTTCCTGCCCAGGATGGACAGCACATACACAGAGGTTCATGCAGAATGATGGCGGCCAATCCACAGATATTAAACTGAGGCCCCTAAACCTAACCTTTCTTCTTCTAAAATTAGAAATACCACTAAAACGACGAGTGTGAAACAGATTCCGGCTTTTCTGTTTGACAGTTATGACAGTTTTGTGAATTAATGCGCCGGGTTCTTGATTCATCATCATCATCATCATCATCATCATCATCATCATCTCTGTAACTGTAACTGAAACCTCCCAGTTGCTCTCTCTGTTCTCTCTCTTTCACTCTTCTTCTCTCATTCTGTCAGTAAGAGCTGATTAATAGTAAAGTTGTCATAAGAAACACATGCGCAGTCCATATCTGTCCGGCGACGCAGACTGTATCTACTGTGTGTTCTATTAGAAGTGGTTCCGGACCCCTGATACTCGGTTCTCTGACGTACCTAATCGATGTCGTGATTATGAAGCACAGTGATGTTCTGTTAATTGCGCCGCTCCAAAGAAGGCTGCTTCCCTCCCTTCACGATTAAGTTTCATGCTTGGCATGATTAGTGTCTGAGTCCAACTGTAATGTCTTCAAGCAGGGTTCAGAGCAGTCACTCTAGTCCAACCAACCAAGCTGTGATGGGGAACCATGCGTCAACAAGGTACCAACAGTGTGTGTACAGCTTCAGAAACACCCTAATAAACAAAATCAATAACAAAATCCTCTTTCAGCTGCGTCCTTTAGGGGTCGTCACTGCGGATCATCTGCCTCTGTCTTGCCCTGTCCCCTGCCTCTGTCTTGCCCTGTCCCTTGCCTCCTCTACTGTTAAACCAAACATCATTCTAACCGCCTTCCTCCTCTCCTCCTCGATGGTCTTTGACCTACAGTACTCCAATTTCCACTGGCACCCTGCTGGTCAGCAGCACCGGAGGCGGTCATTGTTAACCCGGGCCTCGACCGATCTGGTATGGCAGTCATATTTATGATCCACATTATAGTTTTGGCACAAGTTTTACGCCGGATGCCCTTCCTGACGCAACCCTCACCATTTAACTGGGCTTGGGACGGGCACCAGAAGGGCACAAACTACACCCCTAATGGCTGGTTAAACTAAATAAATAATATTAATTAATAGTTTTATGATTATATTTAAAGTAAAATACTAACTGAAAATGGTAATAATAATAATAATAATAATAATAATAATAATAATGCAATTACTGGTAATATACTCTCATCCTCAAAAATAGTTGCACCCAGAAGGAATCAACCGATTACAATGTATGACTGCAATGCTGTCATGCCAGAATGTGATGGAGTCACTCAGAATATGTGTGGGGATCTTCAGTGGAGATGACCAACAAATCCGTGTGTGGATGGTCATGGTCAGCGCCAACATCATCAGTTATGGTCACTCACCGCATGTCCACAAGGCAAGGTGTCAGGGTGTGGTCTTCATTACAGGCACTTTGACATCCCATTGTTACGTTTATGAGGTTCTGCAACCAGTGGTTCTACCTTTTCTGAACACACAGTCCGGTGCTCTATTCCAACAAGACGACGCTCGTCAACAGACTGCTGCCGTTTTAAGAGCTCATCCTGACAGAGATGCTACACCACGGCCAGTCGCATCACCAGACCTATCCAGACCGAATTTTATATATATATATATATATATTCTTTCCTGGTAACAGATTAAGGTGCCACGTCCAGGCAACAACCTGTTGTTAAGGTTGCAGAGTATTGTTAGAGTATAATGAGATTCGGCGGGGTGAGATGGGGTGGGTAACTTTGCAGCTTAGAACCACTGTTTGCGTTGTTTACTTTGGTAGTAATGTAGAGAGAGAGAGAGAGATGGAGAGATGGAGAGGCTGGGTCTGTGTTGCTGTTTCCCAGATGTTTTCTATTACCTGGTAGAGGTCTGCTGTGAGCTCCCCCATTACCTGAGCCTTTGTTCATACCGTTCTCTTGTGTGTATACACACACACACACACACACACACACACACACACACTCATGCAGAGATATCCATCATTACAGAAACAGATATAATGGGAGTTAATGTCACCTGTCCTGACTACAACCTTTCGTTAAGTGTGTGTGAGAGAAACTGTGTGTGTGTGTGTGTGTGTGTGTGTGTGTGAGTGAGATAGATAGAGAGAGAGAGAGAGAGAGAGAGAGAGAGAGAAAGAAAAAGACTGAGACTGTGTGTGAGAGAGACAGTGTGTATGTGTGTGTGAGTGAGAGAGAGAGAGAGAGAGAGAGAGAGAGAGAGAGAGCTCCTCCCCAGGCTGTGGGAGAAAGCAGTGTTTGATTACAATGAGGTTTTACTCCCAGACTTACTTGAACTGCTACTGCTTTCTCTCTCTTGCTCTCTCGCACACGCACATTCTCTCTCTCTTTCTCTTCTCTCCCTCTCTCACTGCATTGTATTTCTCTCTCTTTCCTACTCAGCCTTCCTCTCTCTCTCATTCTGTCTTATTCTCTCTTACTCTCTCTTATTCTCTCTCTGTCTCTCATCACCTTTCTCTCCTCCCTTCTCCTCCTTATCTCTCTCCCTCCCTCCCTCTCTTTCCCCTCCTCTACCTTTTTCCTCTCTCACCACTGCGTTTCCCTTTTTTCTCTGCTGTCTCTCCTCCGCTGTTTTTCCTCAGTGTGTGTGTGTGTGACAGACAGAGAGGAGAGCTTGCGAGAGCAGGAGCAGGGCACTGTACTGGTGGAGCAGACTTTAATAAGGTTAAGTGCAGCTTGCGCGAGAGCTCGGAGGAGAGAGAGAGTAAAGGAGCGGAGGAGTAGATCAGCATGGAACTGACGCCCCATTTCAACTTAATGAGGGAATTTTTCCCTTCTGACTCTCTTTCTCTCCCTCTCTCTCTGCTTTCTCGTCCTCTCTCATTCTTCCCTAGTGGCTGGAAGAAATCAGCTCGACGTGGGCACTCACTCAGCCTGCGCGAGAGGTGAAAGAGGAGGTAGGTGGGCTTCATGTCTGTGTACAAAGTTTATTCTTTCATTCTGTGCTGTACTCCAGGTAATGCAGAATAGGAATGACCATCCTGCTGTGTGATCTGTGTGTGTGTGTGTGTGTGTGTGTGTGTGTGTGTGTGTGTGTGTGTGTGTGTGTGTGTGTGTGTGTGTGTGTGTGTGTGTGTGTGAGAGAGAGAGAGAGGCAGAGGGAGACAGTTTTCTGTTAGTTGTGACTGGAGCATCACTCAGTGGCTGAGAGAGGAAATCACAGATGAGAGAGAAAGAGAGAGATCTGTTTGGAGTGAAGGAAGTCTGTGTTTTAAGGTGTGTGTGAGTGAGTGAGTGTGTGTGTGTGTGTGTGTGTGTGTTTGGGGGGGGGGGGGGGGTAAAGTCTGGCTGTGGGTCCAGTGAGGGATAGATTTGTCAGTGTGAAGAATAGTTGGTAAACACTTGATTGGGACAGAGAGAGTGAGAGAGAGAGACTGAGAAGGTGAGCGAGTGCGTCTCTAAGTAGGAGAGAGGAAAATGAGTCTATGAAGAGAGGGAGGGAGAGAGGGAGGGAGGGAGGGAGGGAGAGGTATAGGTAGGGAGATTTTGAGAACGAGGGTTACATAGACACAGAGTGAGTGAGTGAGATTTTGAAAGAGAAAGAAAGACTTGAAAGAAGAGGCTTAGAAGGAGAGGGACTTTTTGTTTTTGATGATGCTTTATTTTGTCAATACTGTGTCTAAATATGGTGATGTCAATAAAGCTTATGGAACTGAACATCGAGAGAGAGAGAGAGAGAGAGAGAGAGAGAGAGAGCGACTTCAAGAATGAGTGACTGAGACTTAAAGAGGGAGAGACTGAGATTCGGACAAAGTGAGAGAGAGCAAATGAGACTTAAAGAGAGACTGAGACTTGGAGTAAGTAAGACTGAAGCTTAGAGAAACAGAGAGAGAATGAAGCTAAATAGAAAGACTGAGATCTAAAGAGGAACAGAGAGACTGAGACATAAAGAGGGAATTAGACTTAGAGAAAGAGAAACTGAGACTGAGACTAAAAGAGAAGGAGAGAGAGTTACACCTAAAGAGAAAAGAGACTGAAAAGAGGAAGATAGAGATTGAGATTTTAGAAATTGAGACTGATTCTAAAAAGAAAGAATGGCTAAGACTAAAAGAGGAGAGAGAGTTACACCTAAAGAGAAAGAGAAACTGAGACTAAAAGAGGAAGAGGAAGAGATTGAGACTTAAATATAAAGAGAAATTGAAACTTAGAGAGACTAAGACTTGGAGAGAAGGAGACTGAAACTTAGAGAAGGAGTCTGAGACTTGGAGAGAGAGACTGAGATTTGGAGAGAGAGACTGAGACTTGGAGAGAAAGAGACTGAGACTTGGAGAGAAAGAGACTGAGACTTGGAGAGAAAGAGACTGAGACTTGGAGAGAAAGAGACTGAAACTTAGAGAAGGAGACTGAGACTTGGAGAGAGAGACTGAGACTTGGAGACTTGGAGAGAGAGACTGATACTTGTAGAAGGAGACTGACACTTAGAAAGAAACTGTGATTTAGAGAGACTAAGACTTGGAGACAAAGAGACTGAGTCTTAGAGAGAGAGACTGAAACTTGGAGAAGGAGACTGAGACTTAGAGAGACACTGAGACTTGGAGAGAGATTGAGACTTGGAGAGACGCTGAGACTTGGAGAGACTGAGACTTGGAGAGACTGAGACTTGGAGAGAGAAATTTGAGAAGTAAAGAGAGACTTGCATTGAAATAGAGATGACAAGTGAGAGTGAAAGAAAAAGTGAGAGACAGAAGAAAAGACATAGAGAGACACTTGGAGTGAATTAAACTGATGTTGAGCTGAAAAGAAAATGAAAGAGACTTAGATAAAAGCAAGACTTTGTTAAAGAAAGAGGGAGATGCTTTGCAAACGAGAGCGAGAGAACAAAATGTGATGGATAGAAAAGAGTGATGGAGGTGACAAGAAGCAGAAGAGAGTGTTGTTTATTTCGGCTGTAAGTGATGAATTATAAGCTCTGAGGATTGAGCATCTACCTGTTATTCATCCCCTCCGCAGGTTGTAGAATGGATGCTCATGAGTGGCGGTGCTGGAAAGGGCACCAAGCGGAAGAGAGCGGGGCCCAAGGTGAACTTCAAAGAGGTAAGACCCCGCCAGGCCAGCTTTAAATAGCCTCCATCCCACCCCCTCTCATCATCCCTCCATTTCCCTCTCCTCCGTCCTCTTATCCTTTGCCATACCCTCCCCCTCCCCCACCACCACCACCACCACCGCCAGTTCTAATGGCTAGACTTGAACTTTTCCACTTTTATTTCATAATTTGTTCTCCAGCGTTCAGCGTAACGGTCTGCCTGCCTCTCCCCAGCTGCCGTCTGCGCTCTGGTCTGCACGTACGACTGTTAGTTCAGTGTTATGGTGTGAGTTTATCAGATGGGAGTTGGTGGTCGTCTGCAGTCTGGCGTGCGTTAGAGGGCCAGGAAAAGGCCCGCTGTGGGGTTTGTAGGGGGAGGAGGGCATTGTCCGTTGTCCTGCACTTGTGTTTTCGGTCAGTAGAGTGGCAGGGTGAGGCAGATCAGGAAAATGGCCCGACTTGCTCCCGACTGGTCATTTTGTCTTCGGTCACAGGATGACCATGACTCATCAGGTTTTCTCAAAGCAGAGCTTCAAAATGGCTGACCGTAGCACTGCCTGTTGCTCGGTGAGCCCTTCTGGATGCTGTTGTTTACTTCCCGGCTCTGGCCGTTTATCTGGTGTGCTGATGTTCCGCACAGAGCAATGCACATTCCACGGAGTATTACCCGGAACGTCAAACAAGAAAGATTTGTGAGTGAAGCCCATTAAACACGCACTTCTTCATCTTCACGCCAAATGCTCGAACCTTAGAGGACCCGTGTTAGGTCTGACGTGTCCCGAGCGGCTACAGAAGTGTGTGTGTGTGTGTGTTTGACTTTCCCTGATCGTGTTATCGTTGAGTCTCAGCAGTGATGTCATGCCTGTTCTAAACTCCTGTTCCTGTCACTGGTACAGGAGTGTGGATGGATGGGTGGGTGGGTCTGTGTGGGTGTGGATGTGGTGGGTGACTAGTGTTCGGAGAATGCACTAGCTCTTCATAAACTCTGACGAACAGTCAAGTGTGAGCTGAAAGGAAGTATAGACACGTCGACTGATCAGCGGCAGGAATTGCTGGCAGGTTTCACACCCAAATTCCTAGGAATCCTGCTCATTTGAAAATTGATGACCTATTGAGGAATAGGCTGTTTAACTCTGACCAGTCAACCTTGTAGCGACTCAGCCGGTCAGATTTGTGCAGTATGATCATGAGCATTACGACTGCACCACTGCTTCTTCACTGCTGCGACTGCACCACATGAGAAATCCCATCATTGCCCGACTCATGTAAGCCCGGAGTTTTCCCATTATGATGACCTAGGTGCATGTAAACACAGTGATCGGATTTCTGAAAACATCTGATGTTCACGCTTATGTGCAGAGGTTTTATCAACGAGGAGACTGACCACCGATTGAAATATAGCTAGAAGTTATTTTGCTTAACAGTACTTTTGAGTAACACTACAGGATGAGTGATTAAGGTCTTTATCTTAAGATGCACATTATTTTAAAATTTACATTTTTATATTTGACTTAAATTGGAAAAGAACTTTTTATTCACTGTGTGTTATTAGAATTGTTTAGAGTTTAAGGGTTTATTATCTCATAAACAGGGGTTGGACAATGAAACTGAAACACCTGTCATTGTAGTGGGAGGTTTCATGGCTAAATCGGAGCAGCCTGGTGTCCAATCTTCATTAATTGCACCAGTAAGAGCAGAGTGTGAAGGTTCAATTAGCAGGTAAGAGCACAGTTTTGCTCTAAATATTGCAATGAACACAACATTATGGGGGACATACCAGAGTTCAAAAGAGGACAAAATGTTGGTGCACGTCTTGCTGACGCATCTGTGACCAAGACAGCAAGTCTTTGTGATGTATCAAGAGCCTCGGTATCCAGGGTAACGTCAGCACCACCAAGAAGGAGCAACCACATCCAACAGGATTAACTGTGGACGCAAGAGGAAGCTGTCTGAAAGGGATGTTGGGGTGTTAACCCGGATTGTATCCAAAAAATGTCCTTCACAAGACGAATTGATGCTGTATTGGCCACAAAAGGAGGCCCTAGTTCACCATATTAATACATTATTGTGGTCTAAATTGTCCAACCCCTGTATTTGCCATTAACATGTGACCACGATGATATAATGCAACTTAACCTGTACATCGTCTACATAAATAACATTCTCATGTTAAATTATGGGATGTTTAATCTGTTTGAGCATAATTACTTACTCCTATTTATAAATGAATGCAAAATATCATGATAAATATTGCATATCATAAAAATGTCTATACTGCCATATTGCTCGACTCCTACTATAACATTGTTTATTGAGATAATACTGTAACAACAAGCTCGGCATGTTATTGTTAGAGCTTTACCTTATAGTTTACGTCATCCTGGATGAAAGAAAGGCAAGGCGATATATTGTACATATCGATATATTGAAATATATTTTGTACAAGATATAAAAAATGGCCATAATGTAAAATGACGTCTTACGCAGTTCGTCTGTGTACGATTTGATCCCAAAAAAGACGGGGAGTGGGTCGTTTGTGTGGAAATGGTTTGGTTTCTTGTTTAGTTGATGTCGTAGAAGCATTGTAATTAAGGGTTACTCTTTAAATATACTGCACGCTGTGTTTCTGCTGTTACAGATAAACTCAGATACTAACATTACACGACAGTTTCTTTATTATATCGCCCGACCCTAGATGGACGCGTTTAATATAGCATAATTAATAGTGAAAAATGTTGCATTCATAATTTACATTTTATAATTTAATACAAAAAGATGAATTCTAATATTTTATATTTGTGACATTTAAAGTCAGATATTTCTTTGTTTTATTGTTTTTTATGGTGAAAGTGTCTGATTACAATTATTTCAATTCCAAATTAAATATTTTAATAAAAGACTCTGGACATCTGATATTTATGCCAAAAAATTTAACAAGGCTTGAAATATTTCACTTTTACGTCTAATTATATGTTATATATAAAATAACAGTTTTCCTTTTGAATGAAATGATGAAAGAATTATTTGAGATGAACTGATAAAAATAACAATTTTATATTATTATAATATTTTGCACAGACAATAACACTGTTCACGCCCAGTAGTTGTTCAAGTTTAGTTGACTGGAAGATGGAGTGTTGCCAGACTTGGAGGCCCTCTCTCTCGCTCTCTCGCTCTCTCTCTCTCTAATTTTTTTTATTCTTTGTCAATTTGATTTTATCACTCTTTTTTTATTTTTTTTTAACTTTAAAACCTTCTCAAGTGATTTCCAGAGTCAGCGTTTAGACTGTTAAGTCTTTATTAAAGATTGGTTGATTAGTTGTCAGTATCATAGAGAGGTAAAAGGATGCTTGTTGTAGGGCTCAATAGTGGCGCGGTTAGTGGTGAGGGTGCTGGCAGATGATGTGGTTTGAGGTTGGAGGTAAGCCCTACAGAGCCTCCTGTTGAATTTCAGCAAACTGCCCCCTACAGGCCCCAGAACATCACCTCTCCTGGACACTGTAAATGGGCTTGGGCTGGCCACACATAAGAGTGGATGAGACCCAGCAGCTAACAGGTATCTTCTGAACACACCAGTAAACATTCCAGAACCAGGCGTTTCTGAGTTCCTCTCGAATGCAGAGGTTCTCAGAACCTGTCTGGTGTTGCTGCTGAGGCTGTGTCTCAGCTCAGTCTTGCACAGCTTGCAGTGGAGATGGTTTCATCATGTGTAGTATTTCCACATATGATGAAACCAACGTTCTTTGAGCTTCGTGGGCTTCTGCCTATACTTTGCCTTCAGCTGTCAAAAAATCCAATACATAACATGGTGGACTGTTCTCAGTCCAACCGTGACACTGAGGGGTTTAAGCCCTCCAGCAGCACTGCCATGTGTTTCAATACCAGTATTAACCATCAGCTTTACGATCATGGTCTCCCTAAAACCAGTATGCTGCTGCAGTCCTATTTTTTAGTAATGCCCCAAACAAATACACAGCCCATTAATGCCTACCACTCCTTCTTTGGGGGTTACAGTTTAATAACTCCCCCTGAGTGACCAATAGAAAGGCAGAGTGGTGAAGTAAAGCTTTAAAGGGAGTGTGATGATGTAAAACTTGCTGGTGTCTTACACACTTCCCAGAAAAAACAGCGTCCAGTATACTGGACACGGACTGCTTTTGTTTTCCGCTGCTGTACTCCAGGCACCGTGCATGACTGGTCAACTGCAGCCCACAGCATCTCCTGAGCACAAACCCTAGTTTGAAGTCCATTAACTGCGGATGTTGTGTTTGCACTGCCCGTAATTATGTCCGGTGTTTTCTGTGATGGTTAAAAATGTAACAAATTAAAAAACGAATCATGTGGAGCACGAAGAAAGAAAGGCTGCACAAACGGCAGATGCCGTGAACATACCTGGCAGGTTGACACCTTGGTTGCACATAAGTTGGGCAGTGGAGGGAGGGAGGGAGGGATGGAGGACTGGTGAAGAAAGGGGGTAGAGCCCATGAAAGGAAAGAATGGCCAATTACAGTCTAGTTGGCTCTGTACAATGGCCCGGGCAGGGCGAGTGAGAGCGAGACAGCGATTGTTTGAAGTTCTGCCATAAAAGCCAGCCTGAAAGGAAACACTAGTGACCCCTTACACACACACACATCCACACACACATACAGAGTGTCACACACTCTCCCCTCCACCACTCCACCCTGTTCCCAGCTTGTATAGGCTGGCGGTCGCCCCTGGGTCCTCCAGGTGTATTTTATATTACTTATTCACAGACTTCAAAAGCACGGTACCCCTCTGACTGTCCATAAATCAGGCACAGGCGCTGCTCTTAAACAGACCGACGGGACGGGGGGGGGGGGCGAGAGCAAGCCGGAGGCCCCGACAGGCCCTGCACCCCTCCCACAGGTAATTACATCATAGCTAATTGCCACTGTCGAGGGCCAGACACCCCCTACTGACCCCCAGACTGAGATCAGGGTCATTTTAATGTGAAATGAAAGTTTTGGGCCGGAAAAGAGTGGGGTTTTATTGCCTCCCCTTTGAGTGTGTGTGTGTCTGTGTATGTGTGTGTGTAAGTGTGTGTGTGTGTGTGTGTGTGTTCAGGGGGTTGCTGTGGCATATTAGTTACGCTTTTGTGATAATGAGCTTCATTTTGCTCCATTTTCATCCAAAGCCAAACTAATGAGAGAGCTTGTCTGCACTGGCTAATCATGAGCAAAAGAAAGAGGGGTGGGGTAGAGAAGCGCAGAAAAAGAGGAGGGAAAAGGGTGAGGAACCCCAAGTAGAGAGAGAGAGAGAGAGAGAGAGAGAGAGGGAGGAAAAGATAGTTAGACTGTGATAGAAAGAGAGACACACTGATGAAGATGGAATGGAGATGGATAGAGACAGAGAGGAGGGAATGATGGAGAGAGGGAATGGGTAGAGATCGAGTGAGAGAGGGAATGGATAGAGATCGGGAAAGAGACTCCAAGAACAGAGAAAAGGAGGAATGGTATATATAATGGAGAGAGAGATAAAGGGGAAAGCAGGCCTTTAAGGAAAGTGAGAGAGACCCTAAGAAAAGAGAGAGATAATGGAGAAAGAAGAACACAAAAGAAATATAATGTTAGAGAGAGAGAGAGAGACTCTGATTTCAGAGTAAGAAAATGATTGAGAGATAGGAAGGGGGTGATGGAGTGGTAGTTGATAATGTAAGCTTTCTCTCCATCTCCATGCAGCCTCTTTTTCTCTCTATCGTAGTAACTGCAGTCACGCTGACACGGTGGTGGTGTGTTTGTGTGTGTTGCGCTGGTACGAGTGGATCCGGTGCAGCAGTGCTGCTGGAGTGTTTAAACACCGTGTCCACTCACTGTCCACTCTGCCAGACATTCTTACCTGGTTGCTCCACCTTGTAAAGGCAGAGACAGAAGCTCTGCAGTTTGTGTCGGTCGTCCTCTAGTCCTTCATCGGTGCTCACGGGACGCTGTCGGCTGGATATTTCTGGTCATTGGACGTTTCTTAGTCCAGCAGTGACACTGAGGGGTTTAAACACTCCAGCAGCACTGCTGTGTCTGATCCACACGTACCACCACCATGTCAGTGTAGGTGCAGGCCAGAGAATGATCCACCACCACCCACCCAGATGCTGTCAGCATTAAGTCACTGGTTCTGCTGGATGGTGTGTGATCTGTCTGTTCCATTAGCTAATGGCTGACTGAAAGTCCCCGCACAAGAGGAAGCTCCTCACCGTTTGAGGTTTTGGCACTTGTGAAATCAGTCTCTGTACACACACACACACACACACACACACATGACAGTGTGAGCGAAAAGGGAACACTCGTTTAAGTGTAAGATAATCTCCTTTCCCTAATCTACAGCGTGTTCTTGTTCGGAACCATGGTAACAAACACAAGGCGCTGAATTTAGGAACCCGTCCTATTTCACGCTTTAGTCTCTTCATACAGATCCTGTTTACACTCGGCAACGTCTGCAGATTTGATTTGTGTGCCCTGATGTTCAGCGTTCCCGTGTGTGTTCTGCATGCTGTGTGTGTTTTGAGTAGGCTTGTCTTTGCTTGTAACTGCCCCGTCCTTTAACTACCACAGCAACTAAAACTATGTGGGGCAAAAGTATTGGGTCACCTGCTCAGTCACTGTTTCTTCTGAAATCAAGGTTTTAAAAAGGGTCGATCCTGCCTTTGTCGGAGTAACTGTCCGTACTGTCCAGGGAAGACTAGATTTTGGAGCACTGCTGTGAGGATTTGATGGCATTCAGCAACACGAGCATTTGATCACCTGCCCACCTCATCCTTGGCTCCCCAACTTATCTCTCCCAAAATTACTGGATGGAGCTCCGTCATTCCAGAGAACACAGTTCCATTGTTCCACAGATGAGAGGTGGGGAACATTGTACCCCTCTAGTGCAAGCCTGGTATTAGTTAAAGGAAATAGTCCAACCAAAGCATCGCACACACACGTACACACACTCACATACTGTATGCCTTGCGAGTGTGTGAGTGTGTGTGTGTGTGTGTGTGTGTGTGTGTGTGTGAGAGAGAGCGCAAGAGAGCAAGCAAAGTGTGTGTGTACGTGTGTGCTTGCTGGGCTACCAGGGCCACAATCTCACACCGTCAGTTATTATAGCACAGCCACTGTCTGCAGGATCTGTGAAAACAACAAACAGTGTAATCTGTAAACAAACACAAAATCACTGCTGACTTTTCACCCTCAGTGCACGAGAGGAAGTGAGGGAAGTGTGTGTGTGTGTGTGTGTGTGTGAGAGAGAGAGAGAGATGTGTTACGTATCATTGTCCCATTACATGAACTTTCTGTCAGTGAGTGAACGAGTGAGCGAATGAGTGTTATTCTGCAGTTACGGGGTGACTTGCTCTACTGGAGGAGTGTTCGGAGTGTTCTGAGGGTGTGTGTGTTTGTCTGGCTGCGTGGGAATGACCCGGAGGCCGTGTCCAATTCAGAGCAGAGCATGTAAAGGGCAGGAGCTGCAGAGACGAAAGAAGTGCTGGAGAGAATCTGCCGTGAAGTTGTGTGCTTTCTGTTACACACATACGCAGACACACATGCCTGCACATCACAGTCCACATTCCTCACATAAGCGAGATTTCAGGCCATACACACACACACACACACACACACACACACACACACACACACACACACACACACACACTGCAATGTTTGGAGTTTTGTGTTTTCCTGACTCCGGCAGGCCGAACGGCGCAGTGGTGCAGATATGAGCCTGTGTTAGGAGGGTCCGACGGAGTGGGCAGACCAAAATTAGTTTTAGGATCAGAGTGACGTTTTTGGTTTGTGTTATGTTTGTGTTATTGTTAGGAGTAGGACTAAAATTAAGTTTAGGATTATGGTGAGGGATAGGTTTAGGTTTTTGTAGACATTAAGGTTCCAATTTGGATTAGGGCCAAATGAGATTATGAGTTAGATTTATGTTTGGGTGGAGGTTAAGGTTAGGATTAGGATTAAGACCAAAATTAGGTTTTAGGATCACAGTGGTTTTGGTTTGTGTAGAGGTTAAATTGGGATTAGGATTAGGACCAAAATTAGGTTTAGGACCACCGTGAAGGTAGGTTTAGTTTAGTGTAGAGGTTGTTAGGGTTTGGGCCAAAATTGTGGTTAGAGTGAGGGTTAGGTTTGTTTAGAGTTTAAGGTTGGGTTTAGGATTAGGATCAAAATTGAGGAATAAGATTAAGATGAAGTTTAGTTTTCAGGAAAGTAAAGGGGACTTGAATACGTATTTTAATTGAAGGTAAACAACAAATATCCAGGTTCTTACAATTTAATACGTCCTGAATGGTGGCGTCAGTTGCCTTTACAGTCCAGCTGTTCCAGTTTTATGCCTTATTTGAGTGGATTGTATTCCCTGACCAATGATACTGGAATTCTGAGGGTATTGTCAGTATTTGTACACTGAAAGGAACAGTGTAATACTGTTTTCTGTTTTGTTTTGTTTTTTTGCTTCCAAACGTTGACACCCAGACGTATGTAGTACATGCTGAGAGTGAAACCAGAAGCAGAGGAATATGGAGATACTGATGTGTGTTGCACTGTGTGTTGCACTGTGTGTGGCTGCGCGGCCATGTTTCCCTTGGTCGTGAATTTGCAGTTTGTGTGTGAGATCCATGGGGGCAGTAGCAGTGGGGTTTGATGGATGTTCTTGCATAGCTCCCTACATCAGGCCTCTGTCTTCCTCTGAAAGCCCATTAGTATCAGCCAGCCCACTGTGCTGATGGCCACAGGCCTGCTTTTATTTGAGGCAGTAATTGATCTCAGTGGAGAGATAGTGCTGTAATGTTCAGCCAAGTACCTTTTAACAGCAGTGACGTCGTATGAATGATATGTATACAGTTCCAATCCACACTTTGGACAAACAAGTAGACCTCTCTGGTCAGACCTGTCTGGGGTGGGGGCAGGAAAGGTAGACGGGCCAGTGCAGATTTCTGTGCAGTTTATCTGGCAGGGAGAGATGGCATTTGTTCATAGCTGTGGGGATTATCTGACCAATACAGAACCTTAAACTACACCCGCAGAGCCGTTCAGCTCAAACCGGCGCAGTACACCTGTTAGTTGGGAGTCTGACTGGGGTTGGATTACGTTTTCGCCACAAAAAAAAAGGCTCCAGAGTTAGTTTGGGAACTGGACCCAGACCACCTCCTCTAAAGGGTCTCAGGGTGCTTGTCTTGGTCTTCATAATGTGCGATTACTGTGTTCACACCTAACAAATGAACTGCACCAAGAGCAAAACAAACCAGAATTCGAGAGATTTAAATGGACTGGGTGTAAAAATGCCCAGACTGTTGTAGAGGCATGTCCCGGACGAGCCCCCGATTCTGTTACACAGTCAGTCAGGTGGAGGAAGTGACGGGTTTGTCTGAGCAGGATGGTTTTTTTTTTTCAGTTTGCCCAAATGGAGGAGACCCAAATGTGTCTCTGGTGTCAAACGTCAACAGGCTTTTTTATTTAGAGCTCTCCTGGTGGCTAATTGCATGTACTGCACACTGCAGCATATTCAAAAGTCATGACTTGAGGTTGTAAAAGTCAACAAGCCCCCTGCCAAGAGGTACACTACCCAAAAGAAGCCTTTATATAGGGCTCTCAGAGGCTTCTTTACACCCCTTTGTGTCCAGACCCAGTTTTTAATCAGACAACACCTGTTCTGCAGCATATTGATATTGCATTATTTTTATGTCAGGGTGTATAATATTGCAATATTTTGATATATCGTGTTTATATAGATCTTATCTGTGGTGTATTTTGGTCACTTCTTATAATCCTCTTTAAAGACTCACATCTCTCTTTCTCTTTCAAAGCCTTTTGCCAGTTTCCTCCGAGGACTAGGGCTTGAGGCGCAGGCAGCTTTTAACGTGAGTGGTTTCTTCAACGAAAGAAAGAAGAAAAAAAAAAAGAGCCAGCAACATCTCAGTGTCATTAAAACCCATCTGTGTTTGTCTTTCTCGTGCAAATGGAAAAGGCATCAGTCAGGAAATACGCGGTCACACATAGCCTTAACCGATTACACATGCCATCCCTTTACCCTCCCTCCACCAGCGCTCAAACTCCTGTTGGACTCGAGTCAAATAGCAAGTTGCGAGTAAAGTGGTCCCTCGTAAATGTGAGGTAGCTTATAGCGGTCAAACAAAGCAGTATGCCTGCCCCCCCCCACCCCTCCACCCCCCACCCCCAAATTTCCTTCTCACAGTATAGCATATTGTTCCCCAGGCCTATGAATGGGGCCTCATTTGGTGGGGAATGAAATCGATGCTCGGTGAACTCAGCCGTCACCTCATTGGCTGGCAAGTGGAACTTTAAAACATCTGTCAGGGCGAGAGATACACAGAGAGTCAGAGAGAGAGAGGGAGAGACGGCTGTTGTGTTTCGTTAATGAGTGAAGGAGACGGCGGCTCCCACAGACGACTCCGATGCTATTAGACTTGCTCTCCACCCCCTCTTCTTGCAGGGTCCGTGGGGGGACAGACTTGTAAAGCCAGCAGCATTCATGGCCATCTCTTTAATGCACAGGCGCTTAGTACTGCTGGGGCTCAAAGAGGCTGGGATTATTGAGGGAGACACACATGAATCCAATAAGCGCGACTTTTTTAAGAGGGCTTTGCCTTCGTCTGGCTTTCTCGCAGATCAATTTGGAAGCGTTTGAGCCGAGGTACTTCCTAGTCAAGGGGGAAATTGTTATTGCTGTAGAATTGTTATTGCACTCTGGGCATGATTAAGTATGAGCTGCTATAACTCTTTTCTCAGCTTAACTTCTTTTTCTTTTTTTTTCTTTTTTTGAGGTAGCCCGAGAGGGTGCTAAATGTGGTGGGTGGTTCAGAGACAGTGCGATACTCTTTTTTAACTCGCTATAATAAGTCTTTTTAATTAAGGACTCAAGGGTGTAAATTCCGAGGCAAAGCACAGAACATTTGGTTAATGAGAGAATAGGGTTCGTGCATTGATAATTACATTTATGTGTGGTGTACTTGGAATCTGGAGCCGCTGACCATATTTCAGCTTATTTTTTATAACTTTTCTTCTGTAGCATCTTAACGCTGAAAAGGTAGTCAGTACTGCACATTAGATGTTTGTGTACAACAAGGGACGATGTGTTGTTTGAGAAAAAATTGTGAAAAATGATAATAAAAGCCTCTTGTCTTGGCAAGTGTGAGGCATCAAGTGCAGAGTGCAGTCAAAAATTAGCAAAGACATATATGAAAGACATAATAGCAAACAGACGCAACAGTGCAGCACCGACATAGCATTCGTTATAATACTACTGCTAATAATAATAATCATAATAATAATAATAATAATCATAATAATAATCACCATCATCATCATAATAATAATAATAATAATAATAATAATAGTAATACAACTACACCCTTTAAAGGGCAGTGAACGTTGTATTAATTAAGACTATTCAGACACTGGATTTGTAATATAAAAAGTGTTTAAATATCCTACATAAAGAAAAAATTAATAAAACAAAACCACTGTTATTAAACCAAGTCAATGCTGACTTTTGTATCAGTCAAGCAGCAACAGTATGCCCAGATTGTATACGGCACCGGAGGAAAACAGAATAATCATGAAGAAAAACAAGAACTTCAACAGAACACCGGCTCTCTCACATCAATCGTCTCGTCTCACTCATTCAGACGTTGTTCCCACACCGGAGCTGGAATGCAGCTCTGAATTTAGACGCACTCTTTCAGATGTTTTTGATGGAAATGTGTCGTCTTTGGGGGAAAAACAACCTTAACCTCGTTATGAAATTTTACCAAAAAGAGTGTAATTGGGTGGGAGATGATACCCTGTGCACATTATGTTTCAGGAACATAATTAAAGGAGCAGCATGATGACTTTATTTAACCATCAAACAACATAATCCAGTGCTGTTTGCTGAGACAAACACCAAGAAGTCATATGTGTATTATTAAATTTAATATTACTAGAAAACAAAAAGAGCTCATACTGGTATATTTGGATATATACAATATGCAATACGGTACATGATATGATAACATCTTATCTATAGAGTATGTATAATATATATCTTTTTGACTATATTTATATATTTATTATAATATTTGATTTTCATTTCTTCTTCAAACGGTCAAAGAGACATAGATCCAACAACAGCAATCATTTTTGTTTCAGAAAGTGTTTCTTTAGTGATTTGGAAAGTGTTTATCTGCCTGAGGAGCTCTAATATGTGTACTTGGGGACCAAATACAAGAAGTAGTGGTGGCCAAAAAACATTTTTCCCAACATCCTACATCTGCCAGGAAAAACACAGATTTGAATCAGACTGGGATTAAAATGATCGTCCGATCGCTGAGTTCAGTGACAAACAGCAGGTAATTCAGCCTTTCCTTATGTGAATAAAATCACAGAGGAGCCCCTGTGGTAGAGAGAATTACCCCAGAACCCCATGTAAATTTAATCCGGTCAGAAGAAAGCTAACAGTGATCTTATCAGGGTCTTATCAGTGGTTCCATCAGAGGTTCCATTAGTGCATTGCGAACTCCTGCTCTTTCGCTCATTTTTGAGGAGACAAATGGCTGTGAAATTTTGAACTAATGGAATCGCTGCTTGGCGTGTCATCTTGTACGCCACACTTACAGCTTGTCTGGACATCCTTTTCCTTCTGTTTCTGTTGATCTTTTGTCTTGCCTGTGCCTCCCAGCTCTGCCACGTTTATTGAACCTCCCTAAAATAAGTGGACATAAATCCTTTGCAGCAAAAATGCCAGCGGATGGACGCCATTATCAAATTGTTGCAGTGATTTTTGGAGCGTCTGGCAGAGGACCAGGAAAATAAGCCCTTATCAGATCCATTTGATGGCACTATATTTGTGTCTGAAATGCACAGGGGCCTGGGGGGGAGCGCAGGCCGGAATGGCAAGCCAGGCCCCAATCAGTGTGTTCTGTGCTGGACAGCTAACTGCAATCAGCAGCACAAAAGGATAATGGCAAAAAGTGAGTGTGAGTGAGTGAGTGAGTGAGTGAGTGAGTGAGTGAGTGAGTGAGTGAGTGAGTGAGTGAGTGAGTGAGTGAGTGAGTGAGTGTGTGTGTGTTCATGTTCATGTTCATGTGTGTGTGTGTGTGTTATAAAAGACTTTCTAGTCTTTTTAGACGGGTCATTTGAAACTCCACTTTCTTTACCTGGCAGCTTTACGGCTCATATAAATATTTTGTGAATTTAAAGCTCTATAAACCTCAGATACTGGTGGCCAATCTAATATATTTATAATATTTGCTGGTTACTATAGTCATTTAAATCGTTACATGCTGCTTTACTGCTCGTTTGATTGACGGTCATCTGTTGTAAATTGTCAAATTTGATTGTTTTACATTTACTTTTACATTTATGGCGTTTAGCAGACGCCCTTATCCAGAGCGACTTATAAAAGTGCTTTGCTGTTCACTCGGAAAATATCCTTAGTTAGAAAACGAGGCAAGAATCCAGGGTTTCCACACACTTACATTCTGTTGAAAACAATTGTTGGATTGTTTTTACAGTCCAACAATCCATTTTAAAGTTCAGTTTATTGGAGTCCAAATGAAGAGCTATTGAAAGTATCAAAATTGCTGGTGCTTTTCTATTAGTGACTATTCTGATGCAGCCTGTTTTTCTTGTTTTTTTTTTTTTGTTTTTTTTTTTTACTTTTATTTTGACATGGTCTGTTTTTTTATTTCTATTAGTGACTATTATTCTGACATAGCCTGTTTTTTTTCTTCATTTCCATGAGTAACTTTTATTTTGCTCATGGCTTGTTTTTTTTTTTTTTTTTTTTTTTTTCATTTCTATTAGTGACTTTTATTTTTGCCTGTCTGTCCAGCTCTGTTTATTTCTTTCATATATGAACATTAAAATTTAATAGTGTAGTCTGTGGTTTTGAGCTGGACTTATTGGAAGATCTGTGTGTCCCACTCCGTCCATGTCCATATGAGACTCCCTCACTCACACTGATAGATCTCTTTCTCCACTCTGACTCCAGAGTGATACGCTGCAGATGTATGGCCATGTTTCCCAACTGAGGAATTATTACCGTAAACAGGAACAGCAGCAGTAAAACTGTTCCACACTGTGTCCTGAACCACGTGGAGATCTGTGGTAGGACTCATGTTTTCAGTGGGCGTGGCCATCCTTGCAACACCCTGAATATGTTATGTAAATTGACATATTTCCATAATCATATTCGTCCAGCACTAGTCATGCATCTCTAATCCAAACATACAGATCTGTGGAGAACCAGTAGTAGTTCTACGGCCTGGCTGAAAGAACCCAAAGTGTTTGACACCGTGTGTCTGTCTGTCCCCTTCGGTTGTGGGGACAGTGTCCTTTAACTGTAGATACAGTCCGTTAGTGTGGAGAATAATTTCCCCATATCCTCCTGTGTTCAGTAGAAGAATAGAAAACCCTTTGAGGTAAAGCTCAATGACTAGAATCCAAAAAGCAGATGTGCTGCAGATGTGGCAGAGAGAGATTTGGACTGTTCCTTTAAAGTCTCCGTCAGCTCCAGAGGTCTCTGTGGTGCAGTGGCATAGAGTGACAAGCATTTAAAACTGGACATGACTTTAATCTTCTCAACATCTGTTGAGCTTCTGCGTCTCATCTCTCATCTCCCTCATAACCAAACTCCGTAGGGATGGGTGAGCGAGGATATCGGAATCGCATCGGGATCGAAACCGCTCCGAGGGAGTCCCAGGGTCGCTGCTTGCCATCTGCAGCCGGAGTCCGATGCCCTCTCTGGGTGGTAGACGTGCTCCATCACATCACGATACAAGGAATGCTGTTTCAAAGCTGTTTTTCCATTACATGGGCCTTTTAACAGCATCCTTCCCTATCGATTGTGTGTCCTTGGATATTCGGAGCGTGTGTCCGAGTGAGCGACAGTCTTGCCTGACTGCCCCGGGGTTTGTGCGAGTTCACACTTTCTCTGTGCGTACTTTGTGGCGTTGCTTTGGGCTGGAGGTCCAGCCATGCATGACGGTGGAAGACAGGGAGTGAGGGAAGCACAAGAAAGGAGACGGAGAGAGAGAGATCTGGGCTTAGCCCATCCCGAATACCTCTTGTCAGCTCTGGGGCCTAATCCAGGTTCAGCATTGCGGAGGTGGAGGCGGGGCAGGGGCGGAATGAGTTGGGGGGCGTCTCTGCAGGAAGCCCATCTGCAGCATATCTCTCATTTTCATAACACATCACACCAGAGCCGAGCCAAGTGACGGCTCCTTTCTGCCCCGCAGACGGACCACTGCGGGCTTTCAGCTCAGACTGACACTATCTCTCGCCCCGTTAATGGGTTTATTTAGACGTGTTTATTTAGAACCGTGCCCGGCTCATGACTGTAGGCCTTACCGTACATACTGGGTAGTATTTCTGTCAAAGGTTGCTTTATCAGCCATAACATTAAGACCACTGACAGGTGAAGTAAACATGTGTAACATTGTTTTTCTTGGTACGGTGGCACCTTTCGAGGCGCAGATGTAAACACCTTTCACATATTTAAACATGTGGACGTTCGATCTTCATTGGACGTATATTAAGAGATGCAGGTGATTTAACTAAACCCTGTCTCGATTTAAACCTCAGACATTAGTTTGGTTTGCTCTTGATTGTTGAAGTGAATGTTCTCCACATGGATCGAAAGAGCTCTCAGATGCTTTAAGAAAGAAGGTTGTAGATGAGTCTGGGAAGGGATTTACAAAGATCTGGAAACAATTAGAACATTTAATACGACTGCAACGTGGTCAGCTCAGGCCGTCCTAGCGAGTTCAGCCCAAGGGCAGAACTGCAAGATGTGTTTTCAACAATCCAATCCATGTCAAGTCTAACCATCATTGTTAGATGACATATCAGTAATTGAGCTCAGGAAACAGCTGAAATTCACTGATTTCCTTCTGAATTTAATTCCAGTTTATATACCATTTGCTCCACCTGCGTACAGGTTCTGACTGATCAGCAAGAGGAGGGGCTAATGTGCCCTCACTCACTGTATTGAGTTATAGAGGACAATGAGATGGGAGGGGCTGTTTGTGCTCTTTCTTTGGCAACCTAGTATTCAGATTACAAAAGCTAACATGTGCAGGGCAGGGGTGCCTCCAGGACCATAAACGCTGGTTTAGAAACTGCCTTCAAAGTAGCTACGGCAACAAATCAAAATATTATATTATATCATCTTCATCTTCATATTCTATTACTTTATATTATATTACATAAACAAAGAAAAGCAACAAATCTGATGTCAGTTTTTTTTTTAATACCGGCCTAAATCTGATAATAGAACGAAGCAGGGAGAGCAAAGGGGGGAGGGAGAGCATGAATATTGGCAAGACGTTCCAGGAAAATATTCCTCTGTAAAACACATCTGCTCTTCATTGGGACAGAAAGCCAAAGCATTATGGATGCGTGTTCCGTTCCTCACTGATCTGCCTCATTGCCACCTGTGTATATTCCTCAGATCTACATTCGCGTACCCATAAACCCAGTCGTCCCACAGTGAAATAGAATCTTTATCGCACGTCCTAATGTTATGGCTCACTGCTGAGTTTGATCAGATTTCATGCTTTGATTAACTGCAACTGAATATAAACATGGAGCTTATGCTGCGGTTGACCGGTGCGTGATCGGCCTGGAGGCTTCTTCCCCACGACGCTCTGTAAAGCAGTAGACCATCTTGAAAAGCTATCTGTAGATAACTGTGGTGATGACATCCGGAGCTCCAAACTGGTCCCAGGCTGACCGTCATCTGTGCTCCGCGTCGGCTTGGCCCGCCTGACGGCGCTGCTTGCGCTCCCCGTTTTCGCCTCCACTTCGCCATTGTCTCCGTGACGATACACATGTCACACACAAGCTCTTTTGATGCTCTTTTAAGCAGGTTTTATCAAAGCTCTCTCAACAGGTGTTCCTCGCAGGAAGTAGATCTATGGCTTTGATCTTCACCACACTTCCCTCGCTGCCTTTTTTTTTTTTACCAGTCAATCATTGTTTGGGGGATGTCTGTGCGTTCGGAGCACCTGCGATGACACGGTCCAGGTTTGTTGCTTTGAACGTCCCCCTGTGCCCTTGGTGTGGGTGAGCAAGGTGGTCCTGCTGTCGGATGGCGGGCCTGATATAGACGTGCTGTGGACAAAATGGTAGTAGTAGTACCAGTTCCAGCCATACGTATGGACACACCTACACTCGTGAACCTTTGAAGGATCTCAGTGCTTTTGGGATGGAACATAATGGTTGGCAGGAACGATAAACGATTCAAATTTAGACTGATCTGATCAGTTTTTATTGATCTACACGTACAGAAGTGGTGTCCCTCAGTACGGCATTAGCGCAACATGCCAGACGTCTCTGCATGGAGTTGTAGAGGTTCCTAATGGTGTCCTGTGATGATCCATCCCATGCAGTTTGAATGTTCTCCCTCAGTTCTGCAGATGGTGTGGTAGGGGTGGAGTGTTGTATAGAGTGTCCAATAGCATCCCACACATTTTCAATCAGGGATAGATCTGGCGGTGAGATTGGCCATGGCATAGTATTGGACAGCAGCAGTAAGTGGACAAGCATTGTCCCGTTGGAACTGCTACCATAACGTAACACCGTTATGCAAGGTCTTGTGGACATGTTATGTGAGAACAAACCGTTGACCGTGCTGACCACCGTGCCTCCACGTGGATTCGTTAGTTGTGGTTTTTTTTTCATTTCATAATCTACATAAAACAAACTGAAAAAAGTCCATTTTTCATTTTCATTGAAAGGAAGTGTTTTTATGAATGTAAAACCAGAGCTTTAATGCTGTTGTCCAGACACGCTTGCTCTTGTGTTTACAAGATGGCTCGGGAACCACACTCCGCACCGCGTGCCCTGCAGTATCTGTATAGTAGCTATAATGTATTGTTATAAAGGAAAGGTTCATCGAGGAGTGTTCACAGAGGACAGTGGACATATCAGCTCCTGTTCATACTTGAGCCGTCCTGGTAATCTCCCAGGTGTTGTTTTAGGCCTTTAGCAGGTAAATTGGCACATTTGGAGTTCAGCTTGTGTTAATCCCTTCCCATTTCATTATTGTTCAATCCCTGGTGAAGGGGCTTCTGTGCAAAGAGTTAATGACATCATAAATGCCATCATTCTGACCAGTGATAGCCCTACCGGATGCAGTGCTGTTGTTTTGACCCCTGAGCTGTTAGTTTTCGTCACCGTACCTTCACTTCTTGCTTTAGTGCTATTACGCACAAGTGGCCCTTTTGTTCCTCCTGTAAAATACTGCCCTTTATGTGGCAGCATTACTGTCTCTCTCTCTTTCTCTCTCTCTCTCTCTCTCTCTCTCTCTTTCTCCCTCCCTCTCGCTCAGAGAAGAAAAGCTGCCATTGAGGGCCACACTCCACGGCTGTGGTCTGTGGTGAGGCCTTTGATTGACAGAAATTAATTAAACTTCCTCTGTCCGGTGTATGCGTGTTGCTGCGAGACCGTTAATAACTGTCACTCCTTTTCCTGCATGTAACCAGCATGATTCAGTCCTACATATGGGCGGATAGGATACAGTTGTGGTCGGACGTTTACATACACTCATCACGGACACAGTAGTCGTGAGCTATAAGCCATAATAAATATTAACAGAGATACAGAAAAACGACGGAGTGCATAACTTTTAGTTGGTCTCCAGGTCGTTCGTGTGAAAACGGTTTGGTTTCCAGAAGGACGACACACAGTGGAGCACGATTTTCTGCAGATTATTCAGTAGAAACATCGTAATTAACGTAGCAGCCTGACGACTTTAGTTCACCATCTCAAACACTGTAGTCCAGTACAGTTTAACGACCCAGTCAAACACTACCAAGAGTCTTATGGTCACAGTTACTGAGATCCACTTTCAGTGATGCACAGGTAGATACTGATACTTTAAAGTTATACGCTGTTCAGGTTTTCATCATATCCTACATCACAGTTTCCCCGAAACATGCAGATCTGGGATTTTTAGCCATATAGCCCAGACGATTTCAGTATTCGTCATCAAGCTTCTGCAGAATTCTGGATATTTGACTGCTCTTCTAGGCAGCATTGTTAGAGTTCTGGTAAAGTTGTTGATTTCCTGGCACAGACCAGACTTTTTAGGAATCCTTTATCCAGTCCACAGTCATCTATGATGTGTTGGAAAACCAAGTTGTGTCTCAGCCATCAACCGTCCAGCTGATGGTTTGAGGTTACGCAGAAGCATTCTGTCCTCCTTCATTATTCTGCTTATTTATGCAATGGACCGTTGGCAGTAAACGAGCATGATGGGGGACATAAACCCCCACAGCTTTGTGGAACTGTGTTCTCTGGAATGATGGAGCTCCATCTAGTAGTTGGGGGTGAATTCGGGGATGAAGAAGGGCGGTGATCATCCAGCATTTTGGCCTCACTCTTCTCAAGGAATGCAAGTCAAGTCCTCACAGCAATGTCTAATAGAAAGCTTTTCGGGACAAAAGTAGGAGAAGGTTTTTTAATATCCTCGATTTCAGAAGAAACAGTGCATGAGCACGTGTCCCAATACTTCAGTCCATATAGTCCATATAGTGCATCTCTGGTCATTGGTATTGCTCGGTGCTCCAGCACCTTCCAGTTCCAGTGTCACGGGCAATCTTAAAGTGGTTGAGGGATGTGAAAATTGCCCCTGTCTGTTCTGCATTATACTCACGGTTGAAGGTCATTGTGAAGTTCCAGCTCAGGGCAACCAGAGGTATATACATTTAATAGACCAGGCATATGTGTGCTGTCTGGTGTTTGCGTATCAGTGATGTTTGTTATCTCAGCTGCTGGACATTACACTTGGAAGCCTCTTGATTGCTGGGGCTCAACCTGCTTTTAGCCCTGCTGGCTGAGAGAGAGGCGAGAGGGGGATTTGGGGCCTCGAAGCCTCTGGAACATCACACTTAAGCCGAGGATGGAGCCAAATCATACATGCTCAGAATGTGAACTTTTGACATCTGTTTACGATTTGCGATGTTTTTTTGGGGGGGGATGAGGTTGGGTGGGTGATATGGTGTAAAGAATTATCACAACATTTAAAGATGTACGACAAAACTGAATCTTGCAAGATGCTTTGTGGACACAGCTTTAGGGCAACAATCACATCCACAGTTTGTGGTGTGTTTTGAAGCACCGTCGCTGTTAGATCCTCATCTGTTGGAGCCGGTCTCACATTTGAGTATAGGCAAACAATTGCGAGTCTTGTTTGCCTGCTCAGATATAGACTCTGACATTCTGCTTGATTGCAAGGTTATGGAGAAAGGGCATCCAATTATCTTGTGGAAATCCGGGTCCGCTTGGCGTACACAGCCACCGATTGCAGAGTGTGATAATGCTTTAATGATGATGCAAGTTTACACCTTAAAGCATGGAAAGGGCAGCAGATGATGGTTTGGAAATCCATTATTCTGCATGAGACGTCCCCCCTTTGCATATTATTGTTGGGTCTTCGCTCTTCCCAGCCTCAAAACATAGCCGTTTCCGGAGATTTCTCCGAGAATTTTCAAACGTAACGTTCACGTCATATTGGCTTCTACTTATATAACCTCATATACAGCCTCCAGGCTGATTGACCCTCCAGCAGCCCCTGAATAAATGCTCGAAATGCGCTCGAGCTGGTGGCTGTTCTCCTTCTCCTGTTTTTCAGCCGCTGATGGATTCACCCCTATTAGCCCTGGTGTGTCTCGGTCTTTTTTAGGTCTCCTCAGCAAGTGCAGACTAATGTTTTGAAATCAGGCGGATCTGTTTCACTAAGTGACGTCCCATCGACGTGCTGTCTGGTGCGGTCGGCTTGATTATGGGCCTGTGTGGATCAGTACCCCACCCCCCTCCTGCTTTCGAGCAGGCCGGACTGTGAAGTGAATGCTGTACCTTCAGGGTGACCAGGGCAGTAGAGTCAACATGTCCTGACTTAACTGTACAAGAACAGGCTTTGACTCTTTAAACCGGGGAGGTCTATTGATTTCCCTCCGATTTTCCCTTTTTAGGAACGCAACCAGATATCACAATCTGTTGACTGGCTCTCGCACCATACAGGTGGGCAGGTGTGGATTTGAATCAAACCCTTTAGGACCCCTTAGAACATACAGCCAGTGTTTCTGGTGTAAAGGGCAACCCCACCCACATGTGATCTATAATTCAGTAACGTCCCACGTGCCCTTGCCGTGCACCGAGAAGCTGGAGTGTCGGCACTGAACCCGTTGAGTTGGCTGGTGTTTGAAGTCATACTGCGGCGTACGCTGTAGCCATATTGGGTTGCCGCACCATAATTCTCCAGGGGACGGAGTCTTTTGGGAGACGGCTTTTGACTCCTTTGGAGGTCTGCCCCCAAGGGGAGCTTACTGGTGGGAAAAAAGACCCAACAGAGACAAAAATGAGGGAGGCAGGAGAAGGGGAGGGAGGTTGGAGGGAGAGGAATGAGTGTAACCCAAGTACCCCAGCCGGGGCTTTATGAACAGGGTCTGCCCCTGTTTTTATGAGGCTGTGGTTAGACCAAATAAAACTCAGTGGAGCAGGAGAATCGCTGCAGAAATCACGCTCACCCCGTTTAATAATGTCACCCTGACTTTGTCTCTTTAGCAAGGAGAAAGGCGAGACGACGGTCACGCATTCTACCACGTAGGACCCTCCGCCGAGAGAAAGGGAGATGGGGTAGAAATGAAGGACGGGCTTCTGAAAAGGAGAGGGCTTCGTTTCCAGGGTTTTGGACAAAGTCTGCTGTAGATAAAAGGCTCCTCTTCAAAAGCCATCTGTGAAAGTTTCACATCAGGATGCCAGACGGGCTTCTGACTTGGCATTGTCCGTTTATCTGCGTTTTTACAATCGGGGCTTGGCCTCCTCCTCTGTTTTTCTGTTTCAGCACTCTCATGTTAGGAACTGAGAACAGCTTCAGCGAGACTATTAGGAAGTGAGTCATGTCACCCTTCTGTTAGACCTTCCACCAATTCTTTGCAACTGATGACAGAAGTTGAAATGGCCCGACGAGTCGCAGGGTGCTCCGAGTTCTGTTTGTTTGTATTCCTGCTGAACGTGTTACAGCGGGATAAGTATTAAACAGACTTTTCCGTGCCGTCTCCTCGGCAGTCCCCGATGTCCTCGCGGTGTTCCTAAGTGCTGCACTGTTCCAGCACAGATCGCACCCTCTGGCACACACCGAATGCACGCGATCTCAAGTTCCTAATTTGGCATTTTGTGATGTTGCCATGGAAATGTACGAACAAAGGCAGGATGCCGGCGTCCCCACAGGGAATGAGAGTTGAGTTGTGCGGCTTCTCTTGGAGAGGCAGCTTTGCGCTGGTGTGAGCTACAATGTGACGCAGTGACGGATCCCATGACGGGTCCGCGAGCCGGGCCCGGAACACACACGTCAAACTGAAGGACAGAAGGCCAGAAAAAGAAGGCTTTGTCTAAATTTGACTGCATGTAAACAGATCAGTCACAACCCTGTCACAGCTTGATCTTGTCTACTCACTCAAGCTAAATGTGTCCCAGCCATAACATTATGAACACGTCCTTGTTTTTACACTTTGTTGAAAACTCGGCAGACTTTATTCCCCTCCTTTCACCCTGATCTTCAATGATCAAGACCCCACAGGACCACCACAGAGCACCTGTTCTCAGTCCAGCGGTGACACCGAGGGGTTTAAACACTCCAGCAGCTCTGCTGTGTCTGATCCACTCGTACCACCACCGTGTCAGTGTGACTGCAGTGCTGAGAATGACCCACCACCCACATAATAGCTGCTCTCTGGTGGTCCTGTGGGGTCCTGAGCATTGAAGATCAGGGTGAAAGGAGGAGAGTAAAGTAACAGATGTAAGAAGGACCGGATGGATGGTAATTCTAGGACTACAGCGAGAGTGAGTGTTGAAATGAAAAGAGAGGTGTATAAGTTTCAGATGAGCATTTGTGTTGTAGGTGGGGGTGGGGGGGGGTGGGGAGTGCTGTGGAAAACATGAGCTTCAGCCGTGAGCCATTAGCTTTTCCTGTTTGCTGAGCATGTCATTGATTTCCTGTGTTATTGTGCTTGCGACTGTCACTCATTTTGACTAAACCTACACCCGCATGCCAGAAGACTATTGTTCCAGACATGTACTACATGAGAAGAATTCCCCTTGTTTGTCGTTTTCAGTCAGCCATTCAAAAACTCCACACTTGATAAAGGATGAAACTCCCCCACACGCTTCCTACCTTATAACAACCTGGAGAAGAGAGAGCTTTTCTCCTCTGTACGTCTGAGAGACCTGCACTGTGTCCATTCTTTCTAGTTCGTTTACTAGATTACTTCAGAATAGGGTTTCAGACCGAACAAGACCAGTATATGGGCACACTTCTAGATTACGCTCAGAATAGGGTCAGACTGAGTCGCTGACCAGTATACACTACTAGATTACGCTCAGAATAGGGTCAACCGAGTCACTGACCAGTATACACTACTAGATTACGCCAGAATAGGGTCAGACCGAGTCGCTGACCAGTATACACTACTAGATTACGCTCAGAGTCGGGTCAGACTGAGTCACTGACCAGTATACACTACCAGATTACGCTCTGAATTGGGTCAGACTGAGTCACTGACCAGTGTGCACTACCAGATTACGCTTAGAGTCGAGTCACTGAGTCGCTGACCAGTATACACTACTAGATTATGCTCAGAGTCAGGTCAGACTGAGTCACTGACCAGTATACACTACTAGATTACGCTCAGTGTCAGGTCAGACTGAGTTGTTGACCAGCATGCAATTACCAGATTACGCCACACAGGGTCAGACTGACGCCGTGGACCAGTATACACCACATTACGCTTTCAGAATAGGGTCAGACTGAGTTGCTGACCAGCATGCACTACCAGATTTACGCCAGAATAGGGTCAGATCGAGCGCTGACAGCATGCACTACCAGACACGCCAACAGTCAGAACGAGTCGCTGACCAGCATGCAATTACCAGATTACGCCGCCATAGGGTCAGACTGAGTCGCTGACCAGTATACACTACTAGATTACTTACCAGAATAGGGTCAGGACTGAGTTACCGTTGGCGTAATTACCAGATTACGCTTGCAGTCAGGGCTGCACTGAGTCGCTGACCAGCATGCACTACTAGATTACGCTTAGAATTGGGTCAGACTGACTGTTGCTGACCAGTATACACTACTAGATTACGCTCAGAATAGGGTCAGACCAAGTCGCTGACCAGTATACACTACTAGATTACGCTCAGAATAGGGTCAGATTGAGTCGCTGACCAGCATGCACTACTAGATTACTAGAATTAGTCAGACTGGACTGTTGTTGACCAGTATACACTACTAGATTACGCCAGAATAGGTCAGACCAAGTCACAATCAGTATACACTACTAGAGTTGGGTGTGATTGAGTTCTTGGATACAAAATAGTTCAAAAGAGCTTGACCTTGTGCAGCTTTCTTATTTATATATGTATTTATTTGTTTACTTTTTATATTTCTAAAGGTTTTTTTTTTTTACTATGATTTCATTATTAAAATGGGTACATCTTCAGAGTTACAGCCAACAATTTGCATTTTAGTTTTGAAAATATGAGGAAAATTGTGTTCTTTATTTAGTAGTTTATTTGGTTTTGTTTTGTTTTGATGCAATAATAATAATAATAATAATAATAATAATAATAATAATACACACAATAATAATAATAATGTGCTCTATAACCATTTCATATAATCACTGACTGTGATGTAGCTTTGAGGTGTATTAATGTCTTATGTGACGTAATATCTAAGCAAAGTGTAACATGTTGAGCTGCGTTTCGAGGTGTGAGATTTGCATTTTGTGCACAGTCACATGCTGTTTTCTAGGCTTCATAGCTCAGGATCATAACATACAGACATGATACACACACAGCAAACAGCAATATTTTGGCTAAAGATGCCACTGACCAAGATATTGGGTTACAGAGGAAAATGAGAAGGAAGGGTCTGTTTGTGCTGTTTCTTTGCTCACACAGTGTTCAAATTTCAGAATAAGTCTGAGACGGATTACTTGATTAATGCTCAGAAATATTTTTATGTTTTTATTTTATTGTATTTTATTGACCACAGCTTATTATAAATATCATCATCAAATATCAATCTAATCATTACAAATAAGGAATCTTAAATATTTGTTAATCAGTTATTCTTTTCGTCTTAAAATTTCTCAGGAGGATCAGTGTTTCCTTCCAGGAATAACTTAAAACATTGTCAAATCACACAATATCTAATTCTGTTGGTATTTGCATCTCATGAAGACAAATTTGAGTAGCATCCTGTAATAATCAGATCTGGTATGTGTGACAGTCTCCTATTAATGTCTTTCATAATTATTGGTTAAATAAAACTGCATCAAACTATGAAAACATCCCACAAACTTAGCTTTTAGAGTTTTTTAAGAATTTTCAAGTCAGTTTACTAAAAGCCATCAAACAATAACTGTAATGTGTGAAGTATTTCATTGTTCATTAAGGGGTTTGTAATTCTGCTTGGAAAAGAAATACGTGGTCTGGATAGAAAACTTTCAATCAATGATTTTTGGAGAGGTTTTTGTAACTGAGATTTGAGTGTGAGGAACCTTTAGAACCCTAGACTAATTTAGTGGGATATTTTCACAGAGTCACAGAGATTGTCATTTTCAGGGAGCCGAGGCTACTCAAATTTGTCTTCATTTGAGATGTAAAAATGAACATACTGTATGAATTTGAACACGTTTTGGACTAAGGACTAAACATCAGTGTGAATGCCACCCCACCTCATGCCCAACTCCCCAACTCGTCCCTCCCAAAAGCCAAAAGTACTGGATGGAGCACCAGAGAACCATCATCCCAGAGAACACCATAACACTGCTCTACAGCTCAATGCTGGGGTGCTTTATAGCTTCTGTAGCCCATTCCTGGTGTTAGATATGGTGCTTGTTGACTTATCAGTGTTTATATTCGTTGACAGATGCATTTGCACATCTGTGTCAACACAGCTAAGTTACTGTACATCACTTGAGGCAGTTTATATTTGCCGCTTTTGTTTTGACCGTATTATGTCCCACTAAAAGCGGTTGGTGTCAGCTGGGCCCTAATTCACTTGACTTCTGAACACCGCGTTTTGTGTGAGGTGTGTGAGGAGAGACGTTCTGTAGATGACCTATTTCAGGGTGAGTTGTAATGGTTGCAGCTGCCAGCTGTTTCTTCTATGCACCAGAGGCATGTTGGGCTTCATTAGTGCAAGACTGTTTAAGGAAGTTTATGCTAGGACACATTCTCAGAAGGGATTAGAGAAGAATATGTTTGACTGATCCAGTAAGTGCTCTGCTGCTCTAAGGCTTGGCCTCGGTGACCCTAATTGAAGCCCAGTGATGCTGCGCTTGGGAGGCATGTGGCTGAGCAGCCAGGTGGCAGGGTGTGCCCATGACAATGTGTGGTTTTGTAAGTGTGTGTGTGTGTCACTCTCTTTTCACTTTCCACAAGTGTGTTATAAGCTCATGCACCTGTGTGAGTCACTTCTGCCTCTTTTCACAGAGGCGTAACGACACAGATGAATTGCCAACACCTCTGCCTCCGCCCGCCCTGAGGCCCCGCGCTCCGGGAGGTCCTCTTCAAAGGCGTCTGGGAATTGGCAGCACCTAGGCTGGGATAATCATGTGCCACCATGTTGCATCTCGAAAGGCATATCTAGGTGAGACATTGCTGGTGGCCTTTACGAAGCAAGCTAAAAACGGTCCATCATTTTTCATTAAGCCTTCTGGATGTTTATTTGCATGCTGTTAATTTTTCCATGGCTTATTTGGAAGAAGCATGAACTAATTTTTCATGTGGAGGGGAATGAAAAAGTCAGCGGAAAAGGAAACGTTGGTTTAGCCTGAGCGGCTGCATGTGTACTATCCGCGCGCTCGAGGCTTGGGAATGGCTGCATTTTAACAGCTGTGTGGTAAGGGTGTGTGGGGTTTCTGTGGGGTTCGGGTTTTTTTTGATCGACTAAGTCATGTCTTTTTGCAGGAAGCTTCTGTCGACTGTACTGAGAGGAGCTGAGATCTGAGGGTCTCTCAAGAAACCAAAGGTGGTATGGAAGAATGGAGGGATTTTTACGGATTTCAAGTCAAACAACTGCCATCACCTTAACTTTCCAAAATATTCCATTGCCCTACCAGCAGTCCCAGCCCATAATTTGAAAACAAAGCTGAAGATAAAGAACCACTTTAGGGGAATCTTTTTTCATTCTGAATTTAGATGCTGAATTAAAATTGACCAAGTCCAGTTAGAGCAAATTTCCTGCCATATCCGAACATTCTTCTAACTGCCCTATGATTTAGAGCCATGTCCCGTATATTGGAGTATTCTAGTAGTTCTATCAACATTGCAAATCAAATCAGATGACAGTAAAATTATAATTCACTATATTTCAACAATATTTACTGAGAGATTCACATTGAACTGAACTATATCAGGTTTCTCAGTCAGTAGTGTCAACCTCGAGATCTACCCACATCGCCATATGGTGAAGTAGTAAGAAAATCACATCAAATATATTCGTTGTAAACCTAGAAACGTGGAATAGAACTGCTTATATAAAATGCAAATAATAACAAGATCATAGACGTTACATTATGACAAATCAAACAGTCATCGTTGAGAGAACACTGTCACAGGTGCCTGACTTACTCAGTTAGTGAAGCAGAGATGTAGAAGTTACTAAAACGAAGACAGAAGGGTCACAGGTCATTGTAAAAGACATTGTAAGTGCAAGATCCTAAAGGAACCTTTGGACGTTCTTTAACTTGAAACAGGAGAAAACTCTTAACCATAGGACCCTATTAGAACCTTGCACACTTTAGTTGATGTACTTTTGTTAAAAAAATTAGAAACTATTTAAAGGAGTGTTATTTTCAGGAGATCTCAGTTACTCAAATATGTCTCATTTGAGATGTAAATATGAATTGAATTGAAATATTTTATGAATTTTACCATATTTTGATAAAAATAAATGTTCCTATTTTTTTATTGTCATTTTTTTACTCATCAGGACTAAAACACAATATACTTTATAATACAAAATACTTGGTTCAAATAAAATAAACAACCCAATTGTCCTTTATTATTTTTATTTATGTATTTTTCAGTATTATGTCTTGTCCAGACTTTTATTCTGAAAATTGAACACTGTGTGAGCAAAGAAAGAGCCCTCCTCATTATCATTTAGCAACCCAATATTGGATTGGATTGGATTGGATTGGCCAATATCTGGGCCAGTGACATCATTAGCTCCTCCCTCTCTCTCTGGTCAGTCAGAGTCTGTATGCAGGTGGATCATGTTCACGTGGATAGAGCAGTAAACATGCACTGGAAGCTCCTTTGGCTTTTAACCTGGGATTTAATTCACAGTTAGAACATTGTTTTTCCGAGGCAGTCATCACCGGATCGAACGGGTAATGCCACGGGCTTCAGAAACAGCATGGAACTGGCCGGCAAAATGTGATTCGGTTTTGAGTAAAACATCTACAGGTTAGAATGAATAATACAGCAAGAATGACTCCAGAATCTGCAGCACAACAGACCTTGGGACTCAAACTGTAATTTCAGGCCTGATTGTAGAGATTTTGGTGGGTTATACTGAAGACCCGCAGTGCACCGACCGTTCTCGCTGGATCGTATTGGCATGTTGTATTTTTGAGATGCGCATCATTTCACGGCTGCTCCCGACGCCCGCCATCACAAAAGGAAGAAAGACAGGTTTTCCATCAGCGTTTGGCTTTAAAGTATTTCAAGCCGGCGAGGGGGATTAGGGGGATCGATGGTCACGAAAGACGTTATCAGTTGAAGGCTGGGGTCTTCGGTGGGGTGGGTTTTACAGAGGAAAGGAGGTTGTTGCGTGTTCTTAGTGTGGGGCTGTCGTGGCTGAGGACGGCTGCACCAACACACCGACACACCACCACTGCCAGTGTGATCAGAGTGTTGAGAATGACCCACCACCTCATAACAGCTGCTCTGTGGTGGTCCTAGTCCTTGATCATTGAAGATCAGGGTGAAAAGAGGAGAATGAAGTATGCAGAGAAACAGATGGACGACAGTCTGTAACTATAGAACTACAAAGTGCTCCCAGGGTCAGGAGGAGCTGATAGGAGTGGACAGTGAGTGTAGGATCGATATCTGGTTGACGAGGATTGAGGGTGGGACTCATTTGTCCTGACCTCGATTTACTGTCAAATTTGGAGGCATTGCAGCCCATTTGTCCGTCACGGTGGAGAGGGTTTGGTTGTCCTGAAACAATTGTCGTTCCCTGAGGCAAACTGAGCGTAGAGCGGTCACCCCCTGCCCTCCACCCCCTTTTATAACTTCAAATTCCTCTCGTCTTTCAAAGGTGGGGGATCAGATGAGCATGGGTGGGCCCCGGAAGTGCTCAGCGATGGCACGCCAAGAAGACGCCTAGTTTTATGAGCCGGGAAAGCCATGACTTTATTTTTCCACCAAATCATGTTCGGGCTGAGTTTTCAGGAAGAAAAGCCGAGACCCTAACTGCCCACCTTTCTCAAAGAAAGGCCACACGCACGGTTCTGTGTCAGGTCACTGTAATTTAGTTTTATGTGCCTTCACTAAGACACAGTAGAGGCTTGTGTGCACACAAAGCTTTGCGGCCTCAGACGCCTGAGTGCGCAACTGCAAATAGTTCCTCTTTCAGTAATGTGGACAAATATAGCAGCCTTCCTGGTTCAGGCGTGGAGGCAGCCCCACGCCTCCTAACCATTTTAGGAAGGAGTCTTAACGGAGAAAAGACGAGCAAGACACGGGGGTCAGGAGACGAGGATGAGGAGGACGATGGGATGAGGAGGTGAAGGTGTGAGATGAGGAACCCCAGAGAGCGATTTGTGGCAGAAGTCTGTGAGTGTGTGAGGAGTGTGTTTGAGTGTTTGGGGGGCTCGTGCTGAGAAATGTGAATGTGTGTGTTGTTGTTAGGTGGTGTGTGTGGAGTGAGGGAGGGAGGGAGTGAGGAGAAAGGAGGAGATAATTAGCAGCTGTGAATTGGGATGAGCGGATGGGATCAGTGGCTGGTCCCAGGGTGAGTATCGTGTGTGTGTGTGTGTGTGTGTGTGTGTGTGTGTGTGTGTGTGTGTGTTTGGGTGGGTGGAGAGAGAGGAGAGTGTATGTGGTGGAGGAGGCTGTGCATCAAAGTGCTGTTCAGATCCTGATGTGACATCAGGTAATAATAGTAGCCCTGCTTACTCAGTCATCTCCCACCACATCACTCTTCTGCCATCTTCTCTCACACACACACATTTCACACACACACACACACACACACACACACACACACATGTCACAGTGTTTAATACCTGCAGAAGTGACAGTAGAAAGAATAACAGTAGTCTATAGATGTACAGATAAATACTAATACAGTATAATCACAAAGCAAGGTGAACTCTCACCCATCACCATCTTTTCTTCTTTCTCTTCTTTCACTGTCTCCTCTCTCTCCCCTTGTCCTCTCTTTTATCTCTGTCTGTTCTATCACGTGTCTGTTTTCTCTCTTCCACCTGGCCATCAGTCATATCTGCTCTTTCCTCGCTGCCACCTGTCAGTGTCTCTCTTTCTTTCTTCTTCTTTCTTTTCTTTCTTTCTTCTTCTTTTCTTTCTTTCTTTCTTGCCCTTTTTGTTGCATCTCTGTCCGCTCTTTCAGTTCTTCCTAATCTCTCTTCTCTCCCACATCAATCAGTTTCTCTCTCTCTCTCTCTCTCTCTCTCTGGTTGAAGGAGTGAATGGAGCTGATTTTGTAATATTCGGTCTGGTGAGACACATTCCAGTCTCTTTATCTCCCGTCTTATCAGGAACTTACTCTGTGGGTGCTTTAATAGCAGTAATGATGCAGCTGATCTGGTTCTAGTGCTTAAAGCGGAAACAAAGACTATTTTTTGATAGTTGACTGTAATCTGATGTGATATTGAAATGAATAGTTGATTATTCGTGATTATAATGAAACCCCAATAACCGTAGTCATGTCGCTGTTCTGTAATCGCTCTGCTTCTCTGTAATCGACTCTGTGTTCTGTAATCGCTCTGCTTTCTGTAATCGACTCTATTCTCTGTAATCGCCTGTGTTCTGTAATCGGCTCTGCGTTCTGTAATCGGGCTCTGCTTTCTGTAATCGGACTCTGTTCTGTGTAATCGGGCTCTGTGTTCTGTAATCGGACTTTGTTCTGTGTAATCGGGCTCTGTGTTCTGTAATCGGGCTCTGCTTTCTGTAATCGGACTCTATTCTCTGTAATCGGACTCTGTTCTGTGTAATCGGGCTCTGTGTTCTGTAATCGACTCTGTTCTCCAAAATCGCTCTGTGTGTTCTGTAATCGACTCTGTTCTGTAATCGCCTGCTTTCTGTAATCGGACTCTATTCTCTGTGTAAATCGCCTCTGTTCTGTAATCGGGCTCTGTGTTCTGTAATCGCCTGCTTTCGCATTCCGGACTCTATTCTCTGTACCGGGCTCTGTGTTCTGTAACGCTCTGTGTTCGCAATCGCTTCGCTTTCGTAACGGACTCTGTTCTGTAATCGGGCTCTGTGTTCTGTAATCGGACTTTGCTCCTGTGTAATCGGCTCTGTGTTCTGTAATCGGGCTCGCTTTCTGTAATCGGACTTCATTCTCTGCACCGACTCGTTCTGTGTGTAATCGGCCTGTGTTCTGTAATCGGACTTTGTTCTCTGTAATCGCCTCTGTGTTCTGTAATCGACCTGTGTTCTGTAATCGGGCCTGCTTTCGTAACGACTTGCCTCGTAACGCCTGTGTTCGTAATCGGCTTCGGTGTTCTGTAATCGGCTTCGCTTTCTGTAATCGGACTCTATTCTCTGTAATCAGACCGTTCTGCAATCGGGCTCTGTGTTCTGTAATCGACTTTTGTTCTGTGTAACGCTCTGTGTTCTGCAATCGGACTTTGCCTGTAACGGGCTCTGTGTTCTGTAATCGCTCTGTGTTCTGTAATCGCCTGAATGTAAACGGGCCTGCTCCGTAATCGGCCTGTGTCTGCAATCGACCTGTTCTCTGCAATCGCCTGTGTTCTGGGTAATCGGCTCTGCGTTCTGTAACGGACCTGTTCTGTGTAACGGGCTCTGTGTCTGTAATCGGGCTCTGTGTTCTGTAATGGGGCTCTGTGTTCTGTAATCAGACTTTGTTCTCTGTAATCGGGCTCTGTGTTCTGTAATCGGGCTCGTGTTCTGCACCGGCTCGTTTCGTAATCGCTCTGTTCTGTAATCGGCCTGCTCCTCTGCAATCGGGCTCTGCCTCGTAATCGGGCTCTCGTCTTCGTATCGTGCTCGTTTTCTGTAATCGGGCTCGCCTTCTGTAATCGGCCTGCACTCTGCAACGGGGCTCGTTCTGTACTGGCCTGTGTTTGCAATCGGCTCTGTTCTCTGTATTCGACTCTGTTTTCTGTAATCGGCTCTGTTTCGTAACGCCTCTGTTCTCTGTGTAATCGGGCTCTGTGTTTTGTAATTGGGCTTCTGTTCTGTATTCGACCCCGTTCTCTGCACCGCTCTGCTCTCTGCACCGGCCTGCGTTTTGCAATTGGGCCTGCACCAGAATCGCCTGTTCTCTGCAACGCCTGTTCTCTGTAATCGGGCTCTGTTCTCTGCAATCGGGCTCTGTGTTCTGTAATCGGGCTCTGTGTTCTGTAATCGGGCCCTGTTCTCTGTAATCGGGCCTGCACTCTGTAATCAGGCTCTCTGTTCTCTGTATTCGGGCTCTGTTTTCTGTAATCGGGCTCTGCTCTCTGTAATCGGGCTCTGCACTCTGCAATCGGGCTCTGTGTTCTGTAATTGGCTCTGTGTTCTGTAATCGGGCTCTCTGTTCTCTGTATTCGAGCTCTGTTTTCTGTAATCGGGCTCTGTTCTCTGTAATCGCTCTGTTCTCTGTAATCGGGCTCTGTGTTTTGTAATTGGGCTCTGTGTTTTGTACTGGGCTCTGTGTTCTGTAATCGGCTCTGTTCTGTAATCGGGCTCTGGTTCTCTGCAATCGCCTCTGTGTTCTGCAATCGCTCTGTTCTCTGTAATTGGGCCTCGTGTTTTGCAATTAGCCGTGTTCTGTAATCGGCTCTGTTCTCTGCAATCGCTCGTTCTCCGCAATCGGGCTCTGCGTTCTGTAACGGCCTCGTTCTCCTAATCGCCTGCTCTCGTAATCGGCCTCTGTTCTCGTATTCGGCCCTGCACCTGCAATCGGAGCTCTGTGTTCTGTAATTGGGCTCTGTGTTCTGTAATCGGGCTCTCTGTTCTCTGTCTTCGGACTCTGTTTTCTGTAATCGGGCTCTGTTCTCTGTAATCGGGCTCTGTTCTCTGTAATCGGGCTCTGTGTTTTGCAATTCGCTCTCTGTTCTGTATTCGACTTGCTCCTGTAATCGCTCTGCCTCTGCAATCGGGCTCGTGTTTTGCAATTGGGCTCTGTGTTCTGTAACGTCCTGCTCCCGTAATCGGGCTCTGTTCTCTGCAATCGGGCTCTGTTCTCTGTAATCGCTCTGTGTTCTGTAATCGGGCTCTGTGTTCTGTAATCGGGCTCTCTGTTCTCTGTATTCGGGCTCTGTTTTCTATAATCGGGCTCTGTGTTCTGTAATCGTACTTTGTTATCTGTAATCGGACTTTGTTCTCTGTATTCGGGCTCTGTGTTCTGTAATTGGACTCTGTTCTCTGTAATCAAGCTCTGTGTTCAGTAATCGGGCTCTGTTCTCTGTAATCTGGCTTGCTTTCAGAATCGCTCCTTGTGTTCTCAATCAGGCTCTGTTCTCTGCAATCGGGCTCTGTTCTCTGCAGTTGGGCTTTGTGTTCTGTAATTGGGTTTTTGTGTTCTGTAATCGGGCTCTGTGTTCTGTATTCAGGCTCTGTTCTCTGTATTCGGGCTCTGTGCTCTGTTACTGGGCTCTGTGTTGTGTAATCGTGGCTCTATGTTCTGTAATTGGGCTTTGGGTTCTGTAACCGAGTTCTGTGGTCCGTAACCGGGCTGTGTTCTATAATCAGGCTCTGTTCTGTGTAATTGGGCTCTGTTCTCTGCAACAGTGTTCTGTAATCAGGCTTTGTGTTCTGTAATCGGGCTCTGTTCTGTGTAATTGGGGTTTGTTCTCTGCAACAGTGTTCTGTATATGGGCTCTGTGTTCCGTAATCGGCTATGTGTTCCATAATCGGGCTCTGTGTTCCGTAATCGGCTATGTGTTCCATAATCGGTCTCTGTGTTCCGTAATCGGCTGTGTGTTCCATAATCGGGCTCTGTGCTCTGTAATTTGGCTCTGTGTTCTGTAATCGGCTGTTTTCTGTAATCGGCTCTGTTTTCTGTGATCAAGCTCTGTGTTCTATAATCAGCTCTGTTCTCAGTAACAGTGTTCTGTAAATGGGCTCTGTATTCTGTAATTGGGCTCTGTGTCCTGTAATCAGGCTCTGTGTTCCGTAATCGGGCTCTGTTCTTTGTAATCGGGCTCTGTGTTCTGTAATCAGGCTCTGTGTTCCGTAATCGGGCTCTGTTCTCTGTAATCGGGCTCTGTGTTCTGTAATCAGGCTCTGTGTTCCCTAATCAGGCTCTGTTCTCTGTAATCGGGCTCTGTGTTCTGTAATCAGGCTCTGTGTTCCGTTATCGGGCTCTGTGTTCTGTAATCAGGCTCTGTTCTCTGTGAACAGGCTCTGTGCTCCATTTCCGGCATCTGTTCTCTATAACCGGGCTCTGCACTCTGTAATGAGGCTCTGGGTTCTGTTCCTAGGCTCTGTGCTCTATTACTGGGGGTCTGTGTTCCGTAATCGGGCTCTGTTCTCTGTAATCAGGTCTCTGTGCTCTGTAATCTGGCTCTGTGCTCTGTAATCTGGCTCTGTGTTCTGTAATTGGGCTCTGTGTTCTGTAATTGGGCTCTGTGTTCCGTAGTTGGGCTCTGTGTTCCGTAATCGGGCTCTGTGCTCTGTAATCGGGCTCTGTGTTCTGTTACTAGGCTCTTTGCTCCGTTACTGGGGTCTGTGTTCTGTAATCCCACTCTGTGTTCTATAATCGACTCTGTGCTCTGTAATTGGGCTCTGTGCTCTGTAATTGGGCTCTGTGTTCCGTAATCGGACTCTGTGCTCCGTAATCGGGCTCTGTTCTCTGCAACTGGACTCTGCACTCTGTAATCAGGCTCTGTGTTCTGTTACTAGGCTCTGTGCTCCGTTACTGGGGTCTGTGTTCTGTAATTGGGCTCTGTGTGCTGTAATTGGGTTCTGTGTTCCGTAATTGGGCTCTGTTCTTTGTGACTGGGCTCTAATCTCTGTAACCGCGTTCTATGCTCTGTAATTGGGCTCTGTGTTCTGTAACCGGCCTCTGCACTCTATAAACAGGCTCTGTGTTCTCTTACTGGGCTCTGTGTTCAGTAATCAGGCTCTGTTCTCTGTAACCGGGCTTTTTGTTCTTTAATTGGGCTCTGTGTTCCGTAATCGGGCTCTGTGTTCCGTAATCGGGCTCTGTGTTCTGTAATCGGCTCTGTTCTCTGTAATCGGGCTCTGTGTTCTGTGTAATTGGGCTCTGTTCTCTGCAACAGTGTTCTGTATACGGGCTCTGTGTTCTGTAATCAGGCTCTGTTCTCTGTAATCGGCTCTGTTCTCTGTAATCGGGCTCTGTTCTCTGTAATCAAGCTCTGTTACTGTGGTCTGTGTTCTGTAACCAGCTCTGTTCTCAGTAACAGTGTTCTGTAATTGGGATCTGTGTTCTGTAATCGGACTCTGTTCTCTGTAATCGGGCTCTGTGTTCCGTAATCGGGCTCTGTGTTGTGTAATTGGGCTCGGTTCTCTGTAATCGGGCTCTGTGCTCCATAATTGGGCTCTGTTCTCTGTAACCGGGCTCTGTTTTCTGTTACTAGGCTCTGTGCTCTGTTACTGGAGTCTGTGTTCTGTAATCGGCTCTGTTCTCTGTAATTGGGCTTTATGCTCTGTAACCGGGCTCTCTGTTCCGTAATCGGGTTCAGTGCTCAGTAATCGGGCTCTGCTCTCTGTAATGAGGTCTCTGTACTCTGTAACCGGGCTCTGTGTTCCGTAATCGGGTTCAGTGTTCCATAATTGGGCTCTGTGTTCTGTAATCGGGCTCTGTGCTCCATAATTGGGCTCTGTTCTCTGTAACCGGGCTCTGCACTCTGTAATCAGGCTCTGTTTTCTGTTACTAGTCTCTGTGCTCTGTTACTGGAGTCTGTGTTCTGTAATCGGGCTCTGTGCTCTGTTACTGGAGTCTGTGTTCTGTAATCGGGCTCTGTGTTCTGTAATCGGGCTCTGTGTTCTGTAATTGGGCTCTGTGTTCTGTAATTGGGCTCTGTTCTCTGTAACAGTGTTTCGTAATCAGGTTCTGTTCTTTGTAACTGGGCTCTGTTCTCTTTAACGGGGCTTTGTGTTCTGTAATCGGACTCTTTGTTCTGTAGTCGGGCTCTGTGTTCTGTAATTGGCTCTTTTCTCAGTAACAGTGTTCTGTAATTGGGCTCTGTTCTCTGCAATCGGGCTCTGTTCTCTGCAATCGGGCTCTGTTCTCTGTAATCGGGCTCTGTTCTCCGTAATTGGGCTCTGTGTTCTGTTACTAGGCTCTGTGCTCTGTTACTGGGCTTTGTATTGTGTAATCGGGCTCTGTGTTCTGTTACTGGGCTCTGGGTTCTGTAATCAGGGTCTATGTTCTGTAATCGGGCTCTATGTTCTGTAATAGGGCTCTATTTTCTATAATTGGGCTCTGTTCTCTGTAACAGTGTTCTGTAATCAGGCTCTGTTCTTTGTAATCGGGTTATGTGTTCTGTAATCGGACTCTGTTCTCCGTAATCGGGCTCGTTGTTCTGTAATTGGGCTCTGTGCTCTGTAATCGGGTCCTGTGCTCTGTAATCGGGCTCTGTGTTCTGTAACCGGGCTGTATGTTCTGTACTCTGGCTCTGTGTTCTGTAACCGGGCTGTGTGGTCTGTAACCGGGCTGTGTGTTCTGTAACCGGGCTGTGTGTTCTGTAATCGGGTTCTGTGTTCTTTAATCGGGCTCTGTTCTCTGTAATCAGGCTCTGTTCTCTGTAACCGGGCTCTGTGTTCTGTTCTCGGGCTCTGTGTTCTGTAATCGGACTCTGTTCTCTGTAATTGAACTCTATGTTCTGTAACCGGGCTGTGTGTTCTGTAATCGGGTTCTGTGTTCTTTAATCGGGCTCTGTTCTCTGTAATCAGGCTCTGTTCTCTGTAATCAGGCTCTGTTCTCTGTAATCAGGCTCTGTTCTCTGTAATCGGGCTCTGTGTTCTGTAATCAGACTCTCATTTTCTCGTCTGATTGTTCAGTTTCGTTAATTGGTCGTTTGAGTTCTACTGCTGATCAGGCTGCAGCACAGCGGGGTTCCGATCATGTAAATGTTGGGAAGTAAACGATCCGTTAATCTTCGTCCGTAATCGGAATCGTAGAATCGGTGTAAGCACTGTGGGCTCGTGGCTGCAGGCGAGAAGGTAGAGAAGGACGGAAACTCAATCCCTGGTAGATGTAGATGCTTTGTGCAGTAATCAGGTTAGTCCTGATTTCCATACTGTGAGATCAATGCCGGCATTAATGCAGGTTTTCCCAGCACTTAAGTCCCGCTGTGCTCCTGCCCTCCATTTACTGTCTCTGCTCCATGAGCGATTACGGCGGTTCTGCATTTAGAGCGGGAGAGAAATATGATTTTTCTCTTATTTAGACGATTATCGGAGGGGGGCTCTTTTCAGACAGGGAGTTTTAATAAGCACAACCTGTTTTTTTCTCTTTTCTCATTGCTTTCATTTCATAGTGGCTACGGAATAGTGCTCCGAACTCCCCGCCTCGTGCTCAAACACTCCGCGTTCTAATTCTCTTCAAAGTGAAAAAGAACATCTCCTGGGTAACTTTTTGATAATGCCACGAGGCTCAATGGTATTAGGTTTTAATGTCATTTAGGGCTTATGAAAGCCGAGTCGTTTTGGGCTTGTTTTCATTAAAGTGTGTGATTACAGCATCGCAGGCCCAGTCGGAACAGTTATGACAAATGTTTGCACGTATTTTTCCGTTCCGTTCCACTGCGTCGTTCTGTGTAGTGTATCGTTCTAATGTCCGTACCGTCCTTTGTTTACGGTTAGAGCAGTTGGGATAGAGTTTATGTAAGCAATGTCGAGACTGTTGGTGCTTTTTCGACTGCATGGAACCTGCTCTACTTGACCCAGCACTGAGCTGTGGAAGTGGACCTGTGTTCTCTGAGAACGGTCTGTTTATAGAGCCGAAGAGTTACACGAGAAAAAATTACATTACATTTACATTACATACTTTACTTTTACATTACATTACTTATTACATATATTACATTACATACTTTACTTTTACATTACATTACTTATTACATACATTACATTACATACTTTACTTTTACATTACATTACTTACATTACATTTACATTACATTACTTATTACATACATTACATTACATACTTTACTTTTACATTACATTACTTATTACATACATTACATTACATACTTTACTTTTACATTACATACTTTACTTTTACATTACATTACTTACATTACATTTACATTACATTACTTATTACTTACATTCTTTTACATTACATTACTTTTACATTACATTACTTACATTACTTTTACATTACATTACTTATTACATACACTACATTACATTAACATTACATACATTACATACATATTCATACATTACATTTATATTACATACATTACATATTCATACATTACATTACTTATTACATACAGTACATTACATTTACATTACATACATATTCATACATTACATTACTTACATTACATATGTTACATTATATTTACATTACTTACATTACATTTACATTACATAAATTACATTACATACATTACATTTACATTACAAACATTACATTACATGTACATTACATACATTACATTACATTTACATTACATTACATACATTACTTACATTACATATTCATACATTACATACATTACTTATTACATACAGTACATTACATTTACATTACATTACTTACATTACATTTACATTACATTACATAAATTACATAACATTTACATTACATACATTACATTACTTAAATTACATTTACATTACATTACATACATTACATTACATTTATTTTAAGTACATTACATTTACATTACATGTATATATACATTTTTGTTTATGTCGTCATGAATTCTGTCAGTTGATGACTGTGTGGAGTTTTCAGATCTGTTCAGATCTCTGTCTGTAACTCATCAGAACACAGTCGTCTGAGCTGAAGTCCGTTTACCCTGTGAATGTGTCGTCTTTTTAGCCTAAACCTTTAATATTACGCTCGAGGTTTTCTTCCATTTAAAACCAACATATTAGTAAAGCTCATCATGGACATGAAGGTTGAACGAATCTGTAATCGCAAGATAATCGAGCAAGTTCATCTGAAAATATAACGTTCGTTTAATGAAACTTTATCCCACAAACATCAGAAACAACGAGAAACCAAAACCTACTGCTGCATGCGCAACTCTATCTGACCCCAAACTACAGTCAGATTAGTGTGTTCCCTAGAACGATGGTGCTCCCTCCAATGCGTTTGGGATGAGGTGGGGTGGTGATCATCCAGTGCTCCTCCAGAGTAGAAGGTCTAGAAAGTCTCTCCTGGACAGTAGAGACAGGTACTCCAGTAGAATCAGGAGGTTTATTTTTGGCCCAAACTTCATTTCAGTGCCTCCCTGAATTTCGGTTCCGCGGTACGTTTGGTAGTGTACGGGTGTAGATCTGCATGTTTTGGAATAACAGTGTTCCCTTTTTTCCCTGTGTCTCAGTTGAGTCCGGAGCAGCTGGTCCTGCTGTTGGAGTTTCTGTTAGAAGAGGCGGAGCTGAGTGCGTCCTGTCTCAGTCTACTGCAGACGACATACAGCCTGCGCAGCCAGGACGCCGAGGTACCTTCACACTCAGACAGACGAACCATGTGGGTGATTTTGGTGATTGCACACGGGCGTCTGACGTCCAACGACGTCCAGATGTTTTTTAATAAAAGCAAGACGATGACGAACAAAGTAACCATTTATGTTGACACTGACACAGACGACTTCCATCCGTAACCCATTCGTGCAGTGACCAAACACACAATGGACAATGACGTCCCGTGTCCAGAGCGGTGTGCAACCCCCACTGTGGTGCCTGGAGAGTAGAGAGGGTTAAGGGCCTTTCTCAGGGCACTGGACAGCTTACCCTTTATCTTTTGCTGTATAACTCACTACCCGCTGCTACAGCTACCTCCGGGGGACTGTACCACACGAGGTGGACTGTCCAGGGGACGATTTTGGAGCATTGCTGTGTGGATTTGATTGTACATAGCAACAAAAGCATTAATGAGGTCAGGATGTCAGATGATCATGGTTCATGTTTGTTTGTATGCTCCTGAGAGTCCTATTCTATTGGCATAAGTTCTCTACAGGGGCTATTAGAAGAAGTGTCCACAACCTTTGACATCAACCATAACATCATGACCCCCTCCTTGTTTCTACACTCACTGTCCACTCTATCAGCTCCTCTGACCACACAGGAGCACTTTGTATTTCTACAATCCCATCTGTTTCTCTGCAGACTTTATTCTCCTCCTTTCACCCTGATCTTCAATGATCAGGACCCCACAGGACCACCACAGAGCAGCTATCATGTGGGTGGTGGGTCATTCTCAGCACTGCAGTCACACTGACATGGTGGTGGTGGTGTGTTAGTGTGTGTTGTGCTGGTGTGAGTGGATCAGAGGCATCAGTGCTGCTGGAGTGCTTAAACACTGTGTCCACTCACTGTCCACTCTATTAGACACTCCTACCGAGTGTCTCCACCTTGTAGATGTAAAGTCAGAGACAGAAGCTCATCTGTTTCTGCACAGTTTGTGTTGGTCGTCCTCTAGTCCTTCATCAGTGTTCATAGGACGCTGTTGTTGGATGTTTCTGGTTGGTGGACTGTTCTCGGTCCAGCAGCGACACTGAGGGAGTTAAACACTCCAGCAGCACTGCTGTGTCTGATCCACGAGGGTTCAAACTCCTTTGCGTAACATTTCTTCCTGCCGTTTTATCTGCACGTAGTAGAGGTTTCATCTTCTCAAATAGCAAAAAACAATGTCTTATCTTTACACGTCACTGCAAACCGAGGCTCTTTCTGTGCCGAAACACGGACACCACAACAGTGATTCTCACTTCTCTAACCAGCCGAGAGCTTTGTGCAGTTTTTTATTTTTTTGATGAACTTGCATCATTGCTCGCGGGCAGCCTTAATTCAGATCCTTCTTGTTAAGACACGCGGATACGGGCGCATCCGGTTGTATCAAAGGATATCGCGTGTAGCCGATTCATTCTGAAACACAACATTTCCTTTTCAGGCAGTGAGAATGCGTTTCTGCAGCAGGTTCCTGCATTTCAGACTGTTTTCCTTTTTTTTTTTCTTTTTTTTTTTTTTTTTTGTTCCTCTGTGAAGTGCAGTTAGACGAGCTCCAACCTCTCTGGTATTTAATCTGCTGATTCGATTACTCCTCCAGCAGCCTGTTAGGCCGCTCAGTGAGTGCTGCCCCATTAAGAGAAGTCCTGCTTCTGTCTGGGAGTGAAATCTGGCAGGTCAGTACTAACCACCGGCCCCCGTTCTTTTGTAATGGAGCGCTGTGTTTTTCGTAAGGCTAGCAGATGGAAAGTGATCGGAGGTGGTAAGCACAGCGAGTCCCAGACTACCACGGCGCGTTTTAGGCCGGAGCCTGTGGGGAGATTTTCACCAGGGCCTTCCAGGAAAAACAAAAGGCTCTCTAAAAATAAATTGGGTTATTACTACCACTCCACCCCCCCCTCCCCGTCTCTTTTCATCCCTCTCTCCCTCTCATTCTCTCTCCCGTGCTCCCTTTTTCCTCCTCCTCCGCCCTCGTCCTGATGGCTCTTCTCTTCCCAGCAGACGTAATTCTCCTGCTTACTTGCCATTTATTGCCACGCTGAGGTAATGCAGCCTTTTAGCAACGAGCTTTATTAGAGCCAAGGGCAGGGTGGAGCTCCGCCCTCGCTGCTTTCTGTTCAACATTCCCTCAGACTTGGCTATTCGCATCAGACTTTAAACATTCAGCACGTCGCTGAAGATCCCTGAAGTCAGTGAAATTCTACAATATAGAGATGTGGTACGTGTTGGGTATCAGAATCGGGTTTTAATCATTTACAGTTAATCAGTAACTGACACCTGATACTGTCCTCATGTAATCACTGATTCTTCCCGGTGGATGTAAACTGGAAAAGGTGTAATTTAGGTTTAATGGTGATCAATGATTTAACGATCAATGATTTGACACCAGAAATGTTGGAGCAAAAATAGAGTTCAGCCTAACCTTGTGTAAATACTGACAGTGGAAATGTAGAGTTGTGCTGTGACTTATGATAGAAGTTTACATTAATGTAGTCACTGACAGTAGAACATTACAGCTGTTTTATCACTGACTGTAGACCATTACAGATGTTCAGTCACTAACAGTAGACCTGTACAGCTGTTCAGTCACTGACAGTAGAACTTTACAGCTGTTCAGTCACTGACAGTAGAACTTTACAGCTGTTCAGTCACTGACAGTAGAACTTTACAGCTGTTCAGTCACCGACTGTAGAACGTTACAGCTGTTCAGTCACCGACTGTAGAACGTTACAGATGTTCTGTCCCCGACTGTAGAACGTTACAGATGTTCTGTCCCCGACTGTAGAACGTTACAGATGTTCAGTCACAGACTGTAGAACTTTACAGCTGTTCACTCACTGACAGTAGACCTGTACAGCTGTTCAGTCACTGACAGTAGAACTTTACAGCTGTTCAGTCACTGACAGTAGAACTTTACAGCTGTTCAGTCACCGACTGTAGAACGTTACAGATGTTCAGTCACCGACTGTAGAACGTTACAGATGTTCTGTCCCCGACTGTAGAACGTTACAGATGTTCAGTCACAGACTGTAGAACTTTACAGCTGTTCACTCACTGACAGTAGAACTTTACAGCTGTTCACTCACTGACAGTAGAACTTTACAGCTGTTCAGTCACAGACAGTAGACCTTTACAGATGTTCAGACAATGACTCTCTGTTAGATTTGAATCTGAACTGCCTCAACACAACCCGCAAGCGATTAAGCTGAGCTTCAGTGTTCATGTTCTGCTTGAAGTGAATGTAAATCTGCGGTTTGCCGACGGCGAGGCAGCTCCGGGTTTAATGCTTGGCTTTGTGAGTAGGTGAGGGAGAGGTTAAAGGTTAGGGCATGGCACGCAGATGGCTTTTCAGAGTTTGGTCAGTGCAGCCTCAGGCCTGCTTCCACTCCTTTGAACAATGAGGCCCTTGCTTTGCTGAGGTTCCCTTCTTGTCCGTGTGATGGAGTCGGTGGGTAGTGCCTGAGGTGGGTTCTATAGGCTCGGCACATACCTCCAAGGGACTGAAGCAACCTCATATGTTGTGGAATGTAGCGTATAGCGTGTGTGCCGTGTGAGCATGGGCAGAGGCGTGATGCTTTAGCGTGATGGCATGTTGTTTCATGTGGGGACTGCTCAGTGTGTGTGTGTGTGTGTGTGTGTGTGTGTGAGAGAGAGAGTACCATCTGTCGGTCAGGCACACAGAGCGCATTGTCCCACAGCTACTTTCAAAGGCCCGTCTCAAAGTTCACTCGGTCAAACAGGCCAGGAAAAGAGCATTTGATATGAGCCACGCCAAAGAGACTCACAAATCCACTGAATATGGCGTGTGTGTGTGTGTGTGTGTGTGTGTCTGTGTGTGTGTGTGTGTGTGTGTGTAAGAATAAAAAAAGAGGATAGTAGAGCAGAAGCAAAGTGAATGAAACAGACTATAAACGACTGTAGTTTTTCAGGCAGTTATTTGTTTTCTAGGTTCCATGTCTCAGAGTAATCTACAGACATGACGCACATTTCAGAACAATCTAGAACATCAAACCTTGGCATGGATACAGTGTGTGACATCATATTAGTGAGTAATCCAGCTCAGAATACAGCTTCACTGAATTAAATCCCAGTTTAAATGCCAAAGGAGCTTCCAGTGCATGTTTATTGATTACATGATTAACCTGCATACAGACTCTGACTGATCAGAGAGAGGGGGCGGGGCTGAGTGTTTAAACAGTGTCCACTCTATTAGACACTCCTACCTGGTTGCTCCACCTTGTAGATGTAAAGTCAGAGACAGAAGCTCATCTGTTTCTGCACAGTTTGTGTTGGTCGTCCTCTGGTCCTTCATCAGTGCTCACAGGACACTGTCCACAGGACGCTGTTTGCTGGATATTTGTGATTGGTGGACTGTTCTCAGTCCAGCAGTGACACTGAGGGATTTAAACACTCCAGCAGCACTGCTGTGTCTGATCCACTCTTACCAGCGCAACACACACTAACACACCACCATCATGTCAGTGTGACTGCAGTGCTGAAAATGACCCACCACCCACATCATAGCTGCTCTATGGTGGTCCTGTGGGGTCCTGAGCATTGAAGAACAAACCTGATTTAGAGCTGTTTGTTTTCTAAATTGCAGTTGTATCACAATCAGTGTTTACCAGTATATTCTCAGTACTAGCGGGGGGTGTGTGTGTGTATGTGTGTGTGTGTGTGCCCGCTCTTTCCCCATTACCCTGCACAGGCCTGGCAGCTGCAGTGGGCTCAAAGCTACATTCCTGGGGAGAACCCGTAGGCAGGACAGCTGCTGTGTGTGTGTCTCTCTTTTTCTCTCTCAGGGGAGACGCAGTAATTACACGGGGCATTCCACGATTTATTAGTACTAGCATACACGTACACACACTCACACATTTATGTGTCCGCCTTCTCACACACACACACACACACACACACACGCATCTTCACCCAGCATGATCAGATAAGCTCCTGCTTTATCGTCTTCTCTGTCATGGTATTTTCTCTACAGCCTGCACTCTCTCACACCCCACGTGCACACACACATCTGTGATCTTCTATCTGTGGTCTATGGTGGTTTGCCATCACTGGGGTCTTGGGTTCGAGGCCCTGTTTGGGTGGAGTTTCTATATTCTCCCTGTCTGCATGGGTTCCTCCCGTGTTCCAAAAACAATGGATATTAAGGGAACAGGCTACTCTAAATTTTGTGTGTGTGTGTGTGTGTGTGTGTGTGTGTGTGTGTGTGTGTGTGTGTTTGATCGTTTGTCCGCTCTCTGGTAGAGAGTATGCTGTGTGTGATTGGCTGCCCCTTCTCAAGTGTAAATATCGATATTTATATCTATATCAGGATATAAACAGAGCAGGATATACGGGCTGAGTGATATATCGATATTTATATCTATATCGGGATATAAACAGAGCAGGATATACGGGCTGAATGATATATCGATATTTATATCTATATCGGGACATAAACAGAGCAGGATATACGGGCTGAGTGATATATCGATATTTATATCTATATCAGGATATAAACAGAGCAGGATGTACGGGCTGAGTGATATATCGATATTTATATCTATATCGGGACATAAACAGAGCAGGATGTATGGGCTGAGTGATATATCGATATTTATATCTATATCGGGACATAAACAGAGCAGGATATACGGGCTGAGTGATATATCGATATTTATATCTATATCAGGATATAAACAGAGCAGGATATACGGGCTGAGTGATATATCGATATTTATATCTATATCAGGATATAAACAGAGCAGGATGTGTGATATATCGATATTTATATCTATATCAGGATATAAACAGAGCAGGATATACGGGCTGAGTGATATATTGATATTTATATCTATATCAGGATATAAACAGAGCAGGATGTGTGATATATCGATATTTATATCTATATCAGGATATAAACAGAGCGGGATACAGGCTGAGTGATATATCGATATTTATATCTATATTGGGATACAAACAGCGGGATACGGGCTGAGTGATATATCGATATTTATATCTATATCAGGATATAAACAGAGCGAGATACGGGCTGAGCGATATATCGATATTTATATCTATATTGGGATACGAACAGAGCGGGATACGGGCTGAGTGATATATCGATATTTATATCTATATCGGGATATGAACAGAGCGGGATACGGGCTGAGCGATATATCGATATTTATATCTATATTGGGATACAAACAGCGGGATACGGCCCAGCCCTACTTGAACCATTTCTATCAAAAATAAAAATCTGAAATGTTTATTTTGGTGCGTAATTCATTCTAAGTGTTGCAAATAGAGATGATAAAAGTACACCTTTAAGTGACCTTTTTGAGGCAGTGCTGTACCAGTAAGAGTGCCTTTCCTTCCTGACACACATTGCTTTTCTTTTACTCCCTCTGTCTACATGTCCACACACACTCCCTCACTCCCTGTGTGTGTCCTTCTGGTAATTACGGCTGGGTGTTTTCTCTAGGAAATGGCCTTGCTTGCCCTCGCTCACTGTGTGGAGTCTGGCTTTCTCACTCCAGTGAAACTGTCTCACTCTGTGTGTGTGTGTATGAGAGGAGGCAAAGTGAGTCCTAGTGTCTCCTCACAGCCCGTGCACGGCTGGACATCCCACTGATCGACGGCACGGCTTTGATGGGGCAGAATATCAGCACTGAGAGAAAAGCAGGAGACCAATCACTGCTAATACACAGCCCTGTGTGACCGGACGGCTTCCCGTAACGCTCTACGTCATCCTCCAGGGTCGCTTCACACCTTCAGCCCTAAGCTCAACACTCTCTCTCTCTCACTCTCTCACTCTCTCTCTGTCTCACACACACACACACACACACATACACATGAACGTCTATCTCACTCTCTTGGGCCATTAATCATTAAACTCCTCCTGTCACCTTCAGGCTCCATCACACGCTCCTGACCTCGTCACTCCCCCCACCACTGACTTAATTAATCGCCCTCCCCACCGACACACACACACACACACACACACACACACACACACACACACACACACACACTTGGAGCGAGAGAGTGAGACAGAAAGAGGAGGGCTCTGAAGGTAATGTAATGTGTAGAGCAGGGCTGAGCATTTTCGGTCCCACAGGGACAGATTCCAGCACAGCTTTGTGCTTTTCCTGGTTTGCCAGGTTTCCCCCACGGTAGATACATTCATTCAGTCAATCCATCGATCCATCCATTAGGACCTCCCTCTTTCCTTGTAGCCCCCCAAACCAGACAGGTCCATCTTTCCCGGCCCTCCATCGCCCCTGAGTGGGGGGTGTTGGTTCAGAGGAAGCTTTGATTACTGGTGGCTGTAGATAAAGTAATGCATCTCAAAATGAATACATTTAAAAATGCTGTCATTTTATTTATTTTACACCAATAAACCATAATTTTCTGATCACCCCCTTTGTTACTACATTCCCTGTCCATCTGATCAGCTCCTCTCGCCAGACGGGGACGCTTGAATTTGAGATGGACTAATAAGTACAAAGTAAGGTTAATATTTACCTTCATTAATCTGCTTCCAAAACACACAAAGAACATTTTGCCAACACAGTCACTGTTTTGTCAATTCAGAAAGTCAGCGCCAGCCCAAACACAATGCAGGATAAAGGAATGGAGAGAATGGGAGGAGAAAGAGCGAGAGGAGGTGTCTAAGGAGGAGGTGCAGGAGCTGGCTGACCTCCAGAAGGTTCATGCTTGTTTGCTTTAGTGTTGAGTTAAAGCACTCGTGGACAGGCAGCGTGGTGATCAGTAATCCAGCAGCAGGGTCCCGTCATCGGCACCGCGCAGAAAAAAACAACAGAAGAGGCGGGACACAGGGTTTAAACACGGTGTCCACTCACTGTCCACTCTATCGGACACTCCTACCGAGTGTCTCCACCTTGTAGATGTAAAGTCAGAGACAGAAGCTCATCTGTTTCTGCACAGTTTGTGTTGCTCCCGAAAGGTGATGCACTTTTAATACACAACAGCTGCCATTGCTGCCCTTTTCTGTTGCTTTCCGCCCCCTGGTTGCTCATACATCTCTGTGATAACGTTGTAGCAATGATAAACCGATGTCATACAATTTTTAGGAAGATAAAAAGTAAGACTTCACACTCTCTTCACACTCACACCCATAGTTTGCTTGCTTCGGCCCGAATCATTTACTCTGAGCATTGTTCTGTGCTTACATTCTCTCTGCTCATTGGTCAGATCTGTCTGAAGCCGGGCGAGAAAGTAACGACAGGAAGAAGGTGGTGTGTTTTCCAGGCCAGTGCAGATTACGGTGCAGAGATCTGACCAAGGTACCAACTTAAAGTACACCTGCAGAGCCTTCAGCTCAAACCGGCCCAGTACACCTGATGTTTGGTCGGACCAAGACCATCTCTTCACAAGGGTCTCAGGGCAGTTCTTTGGTCCATATCTGAGTGCGACTAAAAAGACAACCCTACACGCCAAGAGCCAACGAAGGCTTGAGGATGACCAGCCAGTTTGGAATGTTTTTAATGTAATTCCGGAATGATACGTTTCAGGATGTGATAAATCTGGAAGTGTGATTCCGAAGTCTTTATTTTCTCTGTGTTAGTTTTGAATAATAGACTCCTTCATGCTGGAGTGTGTGTGTTTATTTCAGAATGGCCGGGACGTTTCCGGGCCAGGACTCGCGAGTGTTTCTCGTCTGTTTAGTGGAGTGGATCCGCTTCCAACAGACCGAATGGGAATACGTCAACGCGCCGTTAGTTAAACGATATCAGTTCATGTCTTCTGTGGCCCAGCAGAGGGGAAAAAGGGAAGCGTAGATAACGGCAGACAGTTTTGTAATTTTCTGCTCGTGCTTTCATCTCTCACTCGCTGTGATCAGAGGAGTGAGGGTGCAACGAGACATCTTGAAGAGGAGGAGGAGGAGGGGAAAAAAGGAAAACAGCCCCAGTGTGGAATGTGAGAGGTAGCCGGTCAGGTGGTGTATTGGGTGGGCAGAGTTGTGTGAGGTCAGGGAGTGGACTGCTGGGGACGGTATTGAGATGAGGGGGAGTGAGAGAGAGAGAGAGAATAGGAATGGGAAAGAGGAGAGAGAGAGAGAGAGAGAGAGAGAGAGAGAGAGAGACAGAGCCAGCCTGTGATCTCTCCGTGCAGCACTGCTAACAGAGCTCTCTTTCATACACTAAAGACACTCACGAGCGTGCGGTGCCAGAGTGTCCATTTAACTGACCAGAACACCCACACGTGATCTTTACGCATCCCCCCCCCCACCTTCCCCAGGTCTGTCTCTCTAACCAACTCGACATGACTGTGTAAAGACTTTGCTGCTAGTGTTTACTCTGTCTCTCTCTCTCTCTCTCTCTGTAGGTGAAGCATCGGTGGTGTGAGCTGGTGGTAAAGCATAAATACACAGCAGCATATAGAGACGTGGAGCACTTCCTCACTCATGACCAGGTACATCAAACGCTCATGTTGGACATGATGATTTAACGATGGACGTGCTGATCGAGTTCTTCAGGGAAAGCTTTTGTGTTGCCGTCTTATGTTTTCATAACTGTTAAAGCCCCGTCTTCTCGTCCTGCTCTGTCATCTGTAGTCTGTGATGAATTGACTCTGAACTGACAGAGAGAAACGATAATGTTGGTTTTGTCCGTGGAGAGATCTTTGTCCACTATTTTTTCGTGATTGTCCTCGGGGGGATTTAATTCGGGGCCCCAGACAGCAAACAGTCATTGAAAATGTCAACATTAACTTCTCTGAATCGACATTCCAATCTGATGGTGATTCGTCACCAGTTTTGCATCTGAATTAATATTGAAACATTGAAGTTTTAATGAAAAACACAACCAAAGCAGAACTATTTCAATCATCTTTCAACCTCTTATAAATGCTGTTACTCCAGTAAAATATATTAGATCATTTCTGCTTCATGTACAGAAAGGATCATTTATGAAAATTAAAACAAGGAGAGCATCAGGTGTGTTCAAAAAATATCCGACCTCCTATTCAGACACAACAATCGTACACTAATCTCCTTCAAAGTAGTTCCCTAGAGCTGCAGTACACTTCTGTCTCTGTGGGAACCAGCGCAGGAACACCTCTTTTGAGATGGCCTGCAGCTGCTCCGTGGCATTCTGCACGATGTCTTCTCTGGACTGGAATCTGGTCGCTTTTCGGGGAGGGAATTGGGAAAAGCCAGAAGTCACACGGAGCCATGTTGGGAGAGTAGGGAGCCTGACGAAGCACAGGTGTGTGTTTGGCCAGGAAACTCTATCAAATGTGAAGAATGGATGGATGGGCATGTTAGTGTGATAGAGCTGCCAAACTGCCCTTTACTGTTGATTCAACATCATACATGAAGATGATTTCTATCAAAAATCACTGGTTTCAACATCATCTTGCTATCTGGGAGCCATCTGAGAGATCAGACAAAGAACCTTAACGAAACCAAACAAACGATAAATATAATATGAATGTAATTAATATGAGCTGATATAGTGTACTAGACGTGATTTCGTTCACTCAAATGATTGGTGTAACCTGAGGTTATTTGCAGTTTGTTTTATAGAAGATAAGTCATCAGAATCGTTAATGATGCGGGAGCTCAGTCTGACATGGTGTAGTCGGTGATAATTACAGTACCCCACCTTCGCATGTACAACTAATCCCGCCCCAATAGGGCTATACATGTGTTTTCTTAGCGTTAATCCATAAATATGGAGGCACATAAGTCATACTTAATACCTGAATTCTGTCAATATACAGTGTTTTCCCTTTGGTTGAGGCAAGTGTTTCACCTTTAGAACCCTAGAATCATATTTGTGGGATGTTTTCATAGTATTATGTACTTTTATTTGCCAAAACATTACGCATTGCACATCCAGGAGATCTTTACCTCCTCAGATTTTTCATCATTTGAGATGTAAAAATGTAGAGAATTTAAATAATTGTATGAATTTGACCATGTTTTGATCAAGAATTTCCTCGAGCCTTCAATTTTTGTTCGTTTTCTTAGGACTTTTATTGTGAAATTTGACCACATTTGAAATTTGAGCACAAAAAGTGTAAACAACCACTCCCTTCTCATTTTCCTCTATAGCCCAATATTAAAACAGGGATGTTATTAGCTCCGCCCCCTCTCACTGATCAGTCAGAGTCTGTATGCAGGTTGAGCATCAGCCCCGCCCCCTCTCTCTGATCAGTCAGAGTCTGTATGCAGGTGGAGCATCAGCGGGCCTCGGGTTAATGATGACGGCAGGGGGTTATATGACCTTAAGTGTGGTTTATAACCTTCCATTATTTGGTGTCTATGATTGTCTATGTTTGCGATTCGTAGAAAAATCAGTAAAGTTAGCTATAAACCATAATCAAACTATGTAACCTGATGTTTTTGCGGTTTGTTTCGTACGTTTGCAGGCTATGGGTGTGTATCTATATGGCGAGTTAATGGTTCAGGAAGACGCCCGTCAGCAGGCTTTAGCACGGCGCTGCCTGGCAGCCATCAAAGAAGACATGGACCAATCAGCACGCAGCCTAGTGGAGGAAATGATTCTCTAATCCAGGATAAGAGCAGGTACGGCTCATTTCCAGCATCAACACTCTTACCCGTTTCCTACCAGTATTTTTGTGGCCTGACCTTTCAACTGTCAAGAATTCATTACCACAACCGGCAGCCTTTTTCCGAACTCGGAAAATAACCTCGCTTTGAGAACACAAACAATTGTATGAGATCATATTTGTTGAAGAAAGGGGGTCAGTCCACATCGTTTACCTCATTACATCTCACCTTGCCATGTCAACACGCTTTAAAGCAGGGCATGTGTTTTTGTACCCAAGTCCCAAATGAAGTTTAATTTCCTGTAAAAGGGAAAATCCCACCAGGCACTATTCTTCTTAATCATTCCGAAAGCAAATAATGAACGAAAGAAAAACACGGCGCGCGGAAATGTACCCGTTGTGCTTTGAAAATTAAAATGGGCCATTGTTCTGGCCTTTAAAAAGAGTCCACTCAAGAGTCCTTATTCTTCTATCACCTACAGCCTGCCTCCTCCACGTTCCTCCAAGAATGCCTGTCGAGATCTGTTTGTAGGAGGAGGAATTTTGGAATACCTTCCTTAAACAGATGTGAGGCACAAAGACTCTTAATGTGCAGGGTTTCCTGTCTCTCACGGGGGACATGAATCAGGGGACAGGGCTTTAGGAGACAGATCAGGGGAGACAGGGGTTTGGGATCACGGTGCTCTGCCACCTACTGAACCTGGCAACTGATGAACTGAATCAACCGATTAACTGGTTGAGCAGTGAAATCACCAAATTCTGCTGGACATGCAGCACCAGGGTTGAGTATCCTTTGAGTAAACAGCTCCTGGACGTTCACCTTTTGACCACAACTTATTATTTTATTCCGAAGTGCTTCTCCTACGTCCAGCCAGGCTCTTCAAAGACTCCTTTCTTCCTTCCAATCAGTGGGAGGAAAGGCAGTGAAAGCATCTCCCTTTGAAGCGACCTATATCTCCGTGTCTTCATGCGTTGATAGGATCCTGTTCAGCCGCATTGGACCTGGGCTGAAGGAGCTGCTAAATACTTGTCAGACCCTGGGACAGAGGACTTATGGGTCCTGCTGGGCAACTAGATAAATCCATTAGCTGTCTCCCACCAAACCCTTTCCGGTGAAACCGGCCTGAGCTTTCATCTGCCAACGAGACAGCTTTATGTGTTTGGGGATGGGAAAGAGGAGCAGCTTTTTCCAAGCCGCTGGGGTTTGTGCTGGCTGCAGCTCAAATAAATCACGGTGCTCGGAACGGCCATCCGGCGTCCCGCGCCTCCGCTGCAGCGTTTGCTTTGTCAGGCAGCCCGTTTGTCTTTGTCGGACACCGCCTGGCTGTTGCTGTTAATTTGCTCATGAGGCGCCTTCAGCCTGAACGTCCTCCACGATGTGGGAGATGGAGGCTGATGATAGCGGATGACACCTGTTGTCCCAAAAGTGTGCTGCGGAATAAATCAAGGAGGATTGCAGCTCCTATTAAGTGTGATTAATGGGGGGAGGGAGAGAGGGGGGGGGCAGATCCTGAACTGGAAACAGACTGTTTCCTGTTTTCACCAGAGCGTTTTCAGTATGGGTTCTACTGCTTGGAAGAAACTTTTTTACCCTTGTTTGAAACCAAACCATTTGCACACAAATGAACAACTTTTTTTTGAATCACACACAGATGGTTACCTGCACAAAATATGGTCATTTACTACATATCGATATTATATTTACAATATACTCTGATACAATATTACGATATATTTCTCAATCCTAACACCAAATTTCGTTCAACCAAAACCAAGAATGTACTAGTGCACCTCAAAAATGTGAATATTGTGAAAAGGGATTTGTTCATAATTTAAAGTTAGGCTGTTGTTCTATTTCTCACATTTAAAGTGATATATTTAAAGTTTTCCTTTATTTAATATTTGATATTGTGAGATGAGTCATTGGGTCAAAATAGATTTCTGATTTTCATGAACTATAAGCCATAGAGATCAACAGTAAAACAAAAAAGGTATGAAATATGTCATTTTACACGTAAATAAAACCTTGTATGAACTTTTCACCAAACTTTTTCCACAATATTCACATTTTTTGAGCTGCATTAGTAAGTAGACAGTATAGCAGTAATGGAAGCTTATGGCCGCCAGTTACCTCACCCTTCTCTGACCAGAAGTTCCATTCAAAGTTGTCAAAATGCTGCTCAAAATGACTTATCACGAACTATTTCCATTAAAAATTCAGAGGTAGCAGATAAAGTAAGCAGTGTCTCACTTCGCGAGTAACCAGATACCAGTAACCTGATACTGTTTTGTCACAGTAAAAAATAACTATTTGGAAGCTGTTTCTTGCATTGCTGAGTGGACCAATAGAAATGCTCCAAAATGACTTTGGTTTTGTTACACTGACTTCCACTAAAAGTCCGGTAGCCGGTATTAAAGATCAGCTGCAGTGTAGTTACTGAAACTGTATCAGAAACACAGTCCGGTAGCCGATATTAAAGATCAGCAGTGTAGTTACTGAAACTGTATCAGAAACACAGTCCGGTAGCCGGTATTAAAGATCAGCAGTGTAGTTACTGAAACTGTATCAGAAACACAGTCCGGTAGCCGGTATTAAAGATCAGCAGCAGTGTAGTTACTGAAACTGTATCAGAAACACAGTCCGGAAGCACACACACTCAAAGTGAAAGGAAAGGACAGTGTACAATATTCTGCCTGACATTTACTTTAATGGTATTTGGCAGACGCTCTCATCCACAGCGACTTACAGAAGTGCTTTGCTGTTCACTCAGAAAACATCCTTAGCTAGTTTGTAGAGGCTCAAATCCAGAGATTTAGGTTCTCTAAGGTTCACTTAGGTTCTGCCAAAAGCAAATGTCAGATTGGAGACCTCGATACCACAAGATCCAGTAAATATAAACCTTTAATGAGATGAATGATCTTGAACGACATGGTCTTCAGGACAGCGAGTGACTCCAAGGGAAGTTTGTTCCTCCAGTCCACGAACATGTCTTAGCTTAAAATATAACCGGTTACTCGTAGGATTTGAGAAACCTGTACAAATTGGGATTTTGCTGAACTTTTCCAAACTTTGTCTTTGAAGGAACACACGTTAAAGTTTGCGAGCTGTAACTGAATATCTTGTACCCTCGTCCACCTGCTGATGACTGTCAGTGTAAGACTCTGAAGAACGCTGAGAAACGGTGCAGCGTGTGAGAGGCGTTTGGGGCTGTGGGTGGGTTTCTCTCCCCTATAAGGCCTGGGGGAGCTGGAGGCCGCCGCCGTGCCTCCTGATGGGGCTAATGAGGGACATAGCCGCGGCTCAGCCGAGCGTGGACGATGGCAGGAGAGCGCGAGGATCCGCAGACCTGCAGGTTTCTCCTTTCATCTCGGGGGCTGTGTGGGTTCCTGGCGTGCTGATTTGTGACTTAAGATAAAAATCACATTGCCAGGGATTACCACACAACCCACCGCCCGGACGGCTGCCATGGCAACCAGAGGCACCATTGCAGTGCGGCTTGCGGAAATAAAAATAAAAGAAGACGTGACGGTCTGGGGGTTGATGGGGGGGGGCTTAAGGAAGGAGTGTAGAAATTGCAGAGGAGGAAAGTTTTTTTTGTGGAGGATGAACACTGTGGGTGCACACACACACGCACACGCACACACACACACACACACACACACACACACACACACACACAGCGTGGAAGAATCTCTCAGGCCAGGTGCAGAGCTTAGCTGATTGGTGAACAGTGATTGAGCTCTTTGTTCACAGTGGCTAAGTTCTGCACTTGATGAGAGCATGACTGACAAAGACAGTGAGGAGGAGGAGGAGGAGGAGGAGGTGGTGTAGTGAAGGCGTGAGATCATGTTTTCTTTTCCTATGGAGAGGGACCTGAAGTGTTTATAATTAATCCTGTGACCTGAGGAAGGACTTACTGCCGAGTGAGTGCGAGAGAGCTCTGGAGGGGCCTCAGGAAAGGAAGCGTGGAGGTTTCACCACCATAGAGCTTCATTCTTCATTCTCTTTCTCTGTTTGAATTACCCGGCCCGTGCCCTACTTTCAACATCGCTCTTTCTTTCTTCGTCAGTTTCTTTCTCATTTTCGTCAGTCTGTTTCCATTTACTCATGTTTTCTCTGCATTATTTAAACACTGCAGCTGCACATTGTGTGATCATGGCATGATGAATGGACCAATGAAAATGCTCCGACGCTGCCTCCGAGCGAAACCCCAAAATTCGTACTGACTTTTTTGTAGTTGTTTGCAGTTTAAACACCTTAAATTACAGGTTTTTAAAATTATTTCTAGGTGCAAATTTCTGCACGTTTCATTGGATAATTACTGTTTATTTACTGGGACTTAAAACAACGGCACTGTCCATATTCTGTAGGCATAGCAGTTAGAATACTGTGAAAAAAATCTATATATTCATACAAAAATATATATTCATTACATTCAAAGTGATATTTCCAGCTCTTTGATTTAAAGTTGATACTATGATTAGTAATCTGTTCGAGTAATTAAATACAATTTAAATAAATAGAATAAATAATTTCTTATATTTCGACAGTAAAACAAAAGTCCTGAAATGTCACTTTGTGTAATGAATATTAAATATGACCGTTTACCATTTTGAATGAGATGATCAGGAGTGAGTTTTTAACCATATTCTAATTTTTTGAAAGTAGTAATTCAATAAGATAACTGTGTTCCAGTTGAACAGATAGTTTTACACTATTTCCAATGTTTACAAAAAAAACTTTAGCTGATCGAGAGTTTTATTGTGAAACTAACTCAAGTATGTTATTATTAATTCATTATTAATATCGGTTAATAATATATTATCCCATATTTTGCGTATCCAAACACCATGCTGTGGATTTTAAACTCATGGTTGGTGAGGTTCTCAACTTTCCAACGTTGGAAATCTGACTTATGAGGACGTTCCAGTTCAAAATTCCTGCTTTTTACTTGGAATTTCCAACATTTCAGTTGAAATCGAGTGAAGCAAAATCCCTTTAAAGATTCCACAACACTTACAATTATGACCTAACGTCAGCTGCTCCAAATATCAGACACTTTGGGGTCTTGCTCAGTTCCTCTCTCTACCTCGGCCAATGGGTTTGAGGAGATTTCAAGAAAATTTGCTCAATTTGATTGGCTGAAGGATCAATAGAAATGAGACATCATGCGCTAATGATATTCAGGGCCTGGTTGGACAATAAAGGGCCTTGTGGTAAACAAGAAAGCCTTTACCTTTCAACCAGGCAGGTGGTTCCAGACTTTAATTCCGCACTGCTGTAGCTCCCATTAAATTAACTCGGTCAGTTTGTCTTGGATTCTGTGTAGATGATGAATAAAAGTAGTAAAAAGTCAGTTTAAAGTTCAGATAAAAATGGATTTAAGAAAGTGACGAAATGCATAAACGTTTTTTAACCATAAAATCAACCAGTACGAGAATCTAAATCCATACATCATCTTTAACTGCTCCCAGACCTGGAACAACTCGTGCTTTATGTGGAGGTTCTTTAAACGTGAAGTCTTGTTCCAATAAGCTTCTGTAAAGAGCTGTCGTTTGCAGCGTTCCTTGGAAAACCAAAAAGTGGTTCTAGTCTTGATTGCGTCGTGGAGAAGATAAATTTGAGTCGACTTTTAAAACAGAAGTATTGCGACAGCCCTCGTACGGAAACAGTTGGGTATTACGGTGAAAAGAGACGTTTTAGATTAACCAGTTCAAAGCAGTCGCCTCCATCATGAGCTGACGGGGCGGTTCCGTTCACTGAGCGTAGGATACCACAAACTGTATAACGAAGTGAGGGCTGTGTTTGGCAGGACGGATGACAAGCAGCTTCGAGACACACGAAAAGACCCTCATGAGGGCTAAAGAGAAACAGACCGAGGTAATGGAGTCTGTAGAGTGAGAAGCTGGAGCCCAGGAGTCTTCTTTCTCCTCCTCCTCCTCCTCCTTCTCCTCGTTCTGCTCCCTAAGGTTTACTACCTCCACCACGTGAATAACAAACTAGTTCTGCTCCATCTTGCCACTGGGTCAGCGTGTGAGGGAAGGGCGGCTGGAATTCAGAGAAGTGCTCAAGACAGGTGGTTAACGAGGCTGGAGACGTGCAACCACAAAGAGATGAAAACAAGTGCGTTGCTGGCATTTTTTGAAAAAAAGTACAGCTCTACTTTTAGCCCGGGTGGTTAAAATAGAGAAAGCCAGCACAGGAGACAGGAAACACGTCGAGTTGGTGGACGGATAACGGCCCTTTCTGCCAGCACGCTGTCTCCTAAGCTATGACAGATGTAGGAGTTAAATATGAAGTCGGGCAGAAGCAGGGCCATAAATGACTATATTTAGAAACTGTTTAAAGATGCATTACCATCAAAGGCTAGCACAAATGGAATTAGTTGCACAGGCTGTATTTAAAATATCATTAAGTGATATTCCACGGGAAATGAAGTGCTAAGCACCTTCACTGGAAGCAAATTAGGTCCGTCTGACTGCTCCGTCGAGGCCGCGGCAGCCCGAATCTGCCTGCCCGAGTGTGTGCATGCGCGTATGGGTCACATTCAGGGAGCGTTAGGAACGTGCCGGAACCGAGAGCCAGATGGACCTGGCCTCCCGTGCCTACTGAGCTGATTACAGTACTACAGAAACGCTGGCTCAGTTCAGCAGGAACAGGAGTCTGGTCCACAGCCACAAGGAGCAGGACTCTGCAGAACCTGCTCACATTTTCAGCATAGATGGTGGCTTCTGCTGGTGCTTCGTAATATTCATGCGTAGACCTTACGTGTCTGACCTGAGCCTGGCTTCAGCAGAACCATCCCACCTTTGTCACCGCTCTCTAGACCCGACAGTCGAACGCTGTATATAGAAAAATTCAGATTTATGACTCTTGTTTTTATTTTCTGGCAATGAGAACCAGTGTTCTTGACGTCTACAAGTGTCTCCTGGGTTACGTATGTAATGTGATGGTAAAATTGTGTACAACCGGAAAGCTTTGGAGTGTATTCTGCCTTAAAGTGCCCAGAAGTTCCTTCGGAAGTGGGCCTGGGTAACATCTGAGCCCCTTATACTGCGGTGTTTCCCAACCCTGTTCCTGTTCCACACTGTAGCTCTAACACACCCCTTGCAACTCTGAAGGGCTTGTTAATGATCTGATTAGTTGAATCAGGTGTGTGAGGAGCAGGGTAAGCTCTAAAGCATACAGAGCAGGTGTGCCTCCAGGAACAGGGTTGGGAAACACTGCTAACACTGGCAGTGTGTGGGACAACGTCCAAGCCATAGTGAAGTTACTCTCACGCTTCAGAGAATTTATAGTCAGTTTTGATATTGTAGACAGATATCAGTCCATCATTAAGCACCAAGCTTTTTGTGGACCCCTCAGGACCACCACAGAGCAGGTACCCTGTGGGTGGTGGGTCATTCACACTGACAGAGTGGTGGTGTTAGTTTGTGTTGAGAATAAGATTCCCTGTCGTTTTATCTAACAATGTTATTTATCCTGAGTTCAAACTTTAATTCGTCAGATACAGTCAGTCATACATGGTACAACCTGTAGTGAAATGTATGAAATGTAAAGGCACATCATGGGCTACGTTCAGACTGATTTTTTACATTTGACAGTGTGGCCCACACGAAACCACATGAAATCCAATTTTTTTGGAATCCAAACCACATCTGGAGGTAGTTTGAAAGCTGAACACAGTCAGATTTGCGCAGATGTGTCTCAGTCTGTATGCTCCGGCCACTCGAATCACATTTCAAAGTGTCTTTTGCGTCACTCGCAACAGACAAATCCAGTTACTGACGCCATTTCCACGGCAACCCGTGCAGATGTTGGTGGCATTGCAAATCCGAGCTGAACGTTCGCACTGTTATTTGCAAACAGTCATCTGAGCAGGTGTGATTTGAGGAACGTCTGAACATAGTCCAGGGACGAATGTGTTTACACTGCTGTAATTCACTCCTGATTGATCAGATTTCGATTTCAAATTCAGCTTGGGGACGTTCACCCTGCATTTGTCTTTGCCTTAACCAGATATAATCCGGATGATCAGGATGGATGAGGTCTCCAGGTATATCGGGGGGGTCAGTTTGTATAGAGTAGAGCTCTTAGTAGTCAATGCCATTTCATTGTCTTAATTATACTGCGTTATGCAGTTAGAACAACATTAGCTGACCATCTCTATCTGGTAGGATGTTTGACCATAGTTGAGAAAGAGGAAATTTCTGGTTTACATCGAGTTGACATGTCCCTCTGCTCTCCTGTGTTGTCACTCTGGTGCAGGGTTCAAGATCGTCCCTTCACGCCCAGGTCTCAGAGGAAGGAATCAGCTCAGAGGAACCCAGGCAAACACGTGGATGGATGCTTGAGGCCACGTCTGTTTGGATCTCGTTTCTGTAGAAGGAACAGTGATCTGTGAGAAACGGTGATTACATTTGTCAAAGTGAAAATGTCAATGGTGCAGCTTAATGCTTCATCATCTTTTTATTGAAAGCAGCCGGTAAAGCACTGGACTACAGCATCCATCACTCCACCATCACTCCAGAGACTGATATCTGCACGGTCTCCTGTTCTCAGAGCTTCAGTACAATCAGATTAAAGGGAGCTGTTTAGTATGAAAATATGAGCTTTTGTGTTTTTAACCTAAATACAGACCACCTTTACACACACACACACAGGAAGAGGTCAGTTTCTGCTACTTTCCATCGGTCACTGGATGCTGTTTTTAAAAGGATACTTATAAACAATGTGCCAGTGTGTTAAAGTATGATCTATCCAGCTACAGTAACAGCGTGCTCTACTGCACTGCAGAATTTTACTTTCCCGTTGTTTCTTGATTTGTCTTTTATGGTCGCTGTTAATTTTCTATAGTTGTTTTGTGCCAATTTTCATGTTCGTGTTCCTTCTGTTTTATGTAAACCACTGAGACACTGTGGCCAAAATGAAAGGTGCTATAACAATAAAGTGTAAAACTATTAGCCTAGAAGACCAACATTAATCTGCACTTGGTTTATCATTAACAGAGTACTACGGTTACGTTCACACAGAAGATAAAGGTGGATCAAATCCCAGCGGGACCACCGCAGGTGAGTGGTTGGTCAGTCTCCTCACTGCGGTGTCGCCGAGGTAGTGTATCAGTGTTTGTTGTGCTGGTACGAGTGGATCAGACACAGCAGTGCTGCTGGAGTGTTTAAACACTGTGTCCACTCTATTAGACACTCCTACCTAGTTGCGCCACCTTGTAGATGTAAACACTCCAGCAGCTCTGCTGTGTCTGATCCACTCGCACCAGTCCAACACACACTAACACACCACCACCATGTCCGTGCCATGAATGTACCCCCCCCCACCCACATAATAGCTGCTCTGTGGTGGTCCTGTGGGGTCCTGATCATTGAAGATCAGGGAGAAAGCAGGCAAACAAAGCATGCAGAGAAACAGATGAACTACAGTCTGTAATTATAAAATGGATGGACAGTGAGAGGAGAAACAAGGGGGTGGTCATAATGTTATGGTTGACCTTAAATATTTGGGGTGATGTCTCTGTTCAAACTCATTTGAAGGCACATATTTCAATTTGCTGTGTGAGCGAAGCCTAAAGCATTATTCCAACATCAGCAGAGCTACATTCTTGATCCAGATGCCAATCGTGCCCGTTAATCATGTGGTAAACAATCGTGCTCTGAATCTCAGGAGTGGGCCTGGGGTACAGAAAGGCCAGAAAGCAAAGGGGAAGAAGGAAGGAAGCTGGCTGGTCGAACTATGACGGATACATTAATTCAATTTAGGCATGACTTGCTAGAACAATAAAAATGTTTGACTAGTCGATGACACGACCTGCGCAGGACAAGAGGTTCTGTGTTTATTAAAAAAAATAAATAAATTCAGCATCGGTTGTCAGCCGTGAACAAAGCCTTATTGTGATTTATTTTGTACTCGTGGCTGCCGACTGCAGCTCATAACCAACCACTCAGATTTTACATATTATATATATTCCACCCTCTGTCCACTCTATCAGCTCCTCTGACCACACAGGAGCACTTTGTAGTTCATCTGTTTCTCTGCAGTCTTTCTTCTCCTCCTTTCACCCTGATCTTCAATGATCAGGACCCCACAGGACCACCACAGAGCAGCTATTATGTGGGTGGTGGGACATTCTCAGCACTGCAGTCACACTGACGTGGTGCTGGTGTGTGTGTTGCTCTGGTACGAGTGGATTCGTTGATCGTCCTAAGTCAAGCAGCAACGCTGAGGGGTTTAAACCCTCCAGCATCACTGCTGCTTGTGCCATCCACTTGTACCAGAGCAACACACGCAAATACTGAGACTGACCGACCACCCATATAATACCTCCTCTGTGGTGGTCTTGTGGGATCCTGACCATTGAAGAACAGGGTGAAAGGAGGCCCAGCATCAAATATGTCATTCTGACACACTTTTATGAAAATAAATATTTTATGATTTAACATATTTCTATAAACTCCTCCATTCAGAGTTCTTTACCACGTGTTTATTTGTGCTATATATAAAAACAGCAACTGGGCTTAACGTATAAATGTTATTTCCAGCAGGCTGGTCTGTGAGTGTGGAACTGAACCTGTTCCAGGAATCCTTGTGTTAATAAACAGCTTACCGAGCGCCAGGGTTTGGGCATGTTTGAGTGTTTACAAGCAGCCTGGGGCGTGGGCTGGACCGAGGCTGTCCTGAAGCGTCTTCAGTCTGGAGTGAACTCTGGCATCCAGCAAGTCTGCTCTGTTTAGTCTGTCCTGCATGGAGGAAAGCATCCACGCCGCCTTGCGCTTCATTCCAGCCTCAATCAGAAGCTGCCAGCATCATCCGACCACACGCACACACACACGCACACACACACACAAAGAACACTAAGTTCTAACCTGGGCCTTACCGCATGTCCGTCTTTTCATTTATGCATTTCATTCAGGCATGGAACCCAATGAGCTGCGAGATTGTGCAGGCAATTTAAGAACGTAAAGAAATAAAAAAAAAAAAAATCTGAAATCCAAAGCCCAGCCATCATCACGTTCCTGGATCAGAGGCACAGAAAGGGAGCCAGATGCAGTGGGGAAAAGCTGAAGGTTGTAAACTTGTTTTTGTTCTGTGCCAGGGGTAGAACTGAACCGGTCTCAAGTTTACAAGCGGCTGTAAACAGCTGGGAGCGCACTGCAGCATGTTCCTCTCCTCATACCGCTGGAACTTCAGTACAGCAAATATGGGGAGCAGGCTCTGGAGACAGCTTCACTGGGCTCGGCCTAGTTCTGCTCTCGTTTGGTTAAATTAACAGGGTCAAATGCACAATGTTTACAGTTTACGCTGTTAAATAATACATTTACAGTGGTAAGCAAAAGACTGGGCAGCCCTGGTCAAAACGAGTGCTCCTGTGAACGGTTAAGCAAGTCGAAGATGAAATGATCTCCCAAAGGCTGAACGTTAAAGATGAAAAACACTTCATTTTAAGCAACACCAGTGAATTAAGAAAAAGGAAAGCATGGGAACCCTAGAAGATCTGAGCATTCAGATAAGCAAGGTCTCAGAACCTAGGTCTCAGTTTGGCCAGATGATCCACATTTCAAAGCTTAATAAATACACAGACTCCTCTGACCTTGTCTCAAAAAACCAGCAGCCACGGGTTCTTCTAAGCAGCTGCCTAGCACTCTGAAAATGAAAATGGTTGAAGCCTACAAAGCTTCAAAAGGTTACAAGAAGATAGCAAAGTGTTTTCAGGTTGCCATGTCTTCAGAGACCATGAAACATTTCAGAGACAGCGGTTAGTTGATGGAAAGGCAAATCAGAACTGCAAAAGATAGAGATAGAGCATACTCTGGAGGTACACTGTTCACAGGTGCACAAATATGGTCTTCATGGAAGTCATCAGAAGAAAACATCTACGAATTCTGGAAGCAACACACCACCATCTTTAAAAATACAAATAGAAAATGATCCTAAACACACCTCAAAAACCAAATACACCACCTCAAAAGACACAGCTGAAGGTTTGACCATGGCCTTCACACCTGTTTGAGGTACCATCGCCCCCTACGGTGCTAATGCGATCATGCCATCATGTTAAGTCATGCCATCATGTTTAGTCATGCCATCATGTGTGGGCGAAATTATTTTCAAAAACAAAAGTAGGCAATTCTCGTTTTATAAAAACACCCGTGCGAGTGTGGACATAACCTAGATTTGCCGTGTCCTGCGTCTTTACCGTCTGCGTGACTTCAGTGGCACTGCTGGTAGGCGCTTGAGAAAAGACTGCAAAGTTGAGCAGAAGATGGAGGACGAGGTTTGTGGAAAGAGTGGAGGAGAGCAGCTCCCTCACAGAAGACAGTTTCTCAGGGGGAAGAGTGTGGGTGAGGAAGATGATCCTCAAATGACTGCATGCTTCTCTTGCCACCATCTGCGATGAAAAATATAATGAATTAGTCACCAGTAATTTTCCACTTGCCTTGCTGTGTTTGAATTCAGCAGCTCTTTCCAACCTGGGTCTCCCTGCTCTGCTGCCACTGCACCAGTACACGTCATCCAACCAATCAGCTCATTAACAGGCCTTCGGTAAGTTAGAGGAACACGACAAAGTGCACAGGACTGAATAGGACACCACGAGGTTAGATCATAGCAATGCACTCGTCAGGACGTTCCAGTGGGACTTTTCTGTTCTGCGTCCAGGGTTCTTACTAGAACTAGAACAGCTGATCGCATCAGTCCAACCTTAAGAGCACTGCACTGGCTTCTGGGTAAATTCTGTATTGATTATTAAATTCTGTTACTGACATATAAAGCCCTACACAGGCTCTCTCCCGAGTGCCTACAAGATCTTATTTCCCATTATGAGCCATCACGATCACTCAGGTCACGGGCTGCTGGCTTCCTACTAGTTAGAATACAGAAGACTTCAGGGGGAGGAGCCATGTCTACCTTTAGATACAGGCTGCAGATCCAGGGATTCTTGTACATACTTCTGTATGTCTCGTATGTCCCGAATACTACCACTATTAAGGTAAACTAGGATATCGGTGCAGTCGTCTGAACTCTTCACGCAATCAATCTGGTTAGTGATGGTGGAGAGGTTGGATGCCAATGTTTCAAGGTGCTAGCAGGTTTGCCGGAGTCACAGTGTCCCACAAAACTGAGCCTGGGCTGATGGAAGGCCAACCTTGAGATCCAACTTCTGGACTTGGACTAGTTGTCCATCTGCAGTGTAGAAATGTACATGGACCCTAATTAACTGCTACTGTTACTATTACGACCACCATTAAAACCATCATCATTAGACATATGGTGGCCCAGTGTCCCCTTATCAATGTTTGAGTAGTTTGACCAGAAGAGGGGTCCCCCTCGTGAGCCTGGTTCCTCCAAAAGTTTGATCAGGCATAGGTTAGAGGGGTATACAGCCCCCCAGCACCACCCCACCTCATCCCACCTCATCCCCATTTAATTCTGTACAAAAGTAATGGATGGCTCCATCATTTCTGAGATCACAGGTCCATGAGGCATGGCACCAAAACCTTTATGTTCATCTACTCCAGAGAGTCCTATTCTATTGGAAATACGTCTCTACAGGAAAGTATACAGCTGGGACAGATCTTCGAGTAGGGTTGTTCAACGTTTACTGATGGAAATCTTACAGTCTGCTGAGTGTTCTGCTGCCCTCTGTTGGTGGGGTGATGGTAGAACGTCAGGAGGAAGAGCAGAGGCTCAGATTCTTCAGAGACCAGCAGCTCAGCAGCTGTGTCCACCCAGTGTCCACACTGCACCAGGAAGAACCAGGTCTCGAACACAACCCAGCGCTGCCTGCGACACACACACACACACACACACACACACACACACACACACACACACACACACACACGAGATGGAGAGATTTGAGAGAACCCAGACATTACACAGCTGTTCAGGCAGAAGTGTGTCTCCGGAGGACGAGAACTCTCATATTTCTGCCCCGCGCTCCATTCCTCCAACCCTCGACCCGTCTCCCTGTTCCACAGCCACAACACACCAGCAGCTGACACACTGAGGAGTTACATCACCTTCCCAGCAGCAGAGCTTTCCCACGCAATCCATATATCACTGCGCTGCAATAAAACTGGTAATAAGCAATATATTTATATCACTTCATCTTTAATATGGTTAGCATTGTATGCCGCTGACATAACTGCACAATAGAACACAGACAGATGGCAGCACAGCTCTGAAGGAAATGATACATCGCACAGTGAGTACATTGTGTGCTGAAGACAGGCTGTAGGCTTGTCCTACTGGAACACTGACACGAACAGTCGTGCATTTGTGTTTAAAAAGAAAAAAATAAAGAGACGTAAAACAAAGTCTTATGATTCAGCGAAGCACTCAGTGGTCAGAAACGGTCTGAGGTTGTGGAATACACTCGTCCGCAAAATATAACCCATCCAGACGGAGTTGAAAAGAGGGCGTAAAATGCTTCCCCCCCACTGCCCTATAAAAATGCACTCAGAGGCTACTTTTAGGTAGTGTACCTCTTATAATTCTGGAGTGTTTTTAAAGATTACATTTACAATGATTATAAAATACTTGTCAGTAGTCAAAGAAAATGGTCTAAATGGCCTTTGGCTCCTGCTTGGTGTCACAATTAGCATTAAAAAAATGTATAAATTGATTATTATTCAATTTCAGTTTGAACTGTATTAGCAACATTACGGGGTTGCTCACAGGGGGTTATGGAGTGTCTAGGTACTTAAATGGTTCAATGGATTTATTCAACAGGTCATTTTTGGACTTGGCTTAGCTTTGGACCAAGCTTACGGTACAAAATGAGGTGGTGACTTTACAAACTCAACCCACGTTTCTATTTCTGTATAAGACATGCCTGAAAGCATGTCCTTTTGAGGCTCTAAATGCAATTTCAATTTCCCAAATGCAGGTTTTGAAAGAGATTATCGCTACTAGGGACTCCAGCACTCAAATCCAGCACTTCAAATACAGATACCGATCCATCAACAAGCGTAATGGTGGAAACTCCAACCCAATTCCACTGCTGAATTAGTAAACTGTACAGCTGACAGTGTAACAGACACTTAAGGCATCAGGATTGACCTTCACTAATTTTGTAAAACAAAATATAACATTAATACTGATATAAATTTACTGAATTTATATTTGTTTTGCCACTAAATGTATTAAATAATAAACCATTGTAAATAACAGAATTTAACGTCATATGTATATATTTGATTTAATATGTTTGGATTTGAAGATGTTTTGATCAAACATTTTTCACGACTGGAAATTTGTAGGCGTTTTCCTTTTGCAAAGACTACAAGAACAGTTTAGAGCTCAGACATCTAGTGAAAATAGGGTTTTTGAGCTTGAAATTGACAATTTTGACCAAACTTTTTTGTATTGATTAGATTGACATGATTTTTCAAAATAAGATATTCACAATACTTGATAGCAGCCCTAATAAGATGCAAGGAACACAAGCATCCAGACTGTCCTGGCACCAAAATGTTGGAGTGAGCTTCACCCGGGGGTCCGAACATCCGAGTCACTCACTGACGATCATCTCGTTCACGAGTATTTAACTCATTAAAGGCTTATAATTATCCGGGGTATAAAGGTCTCCAACCTGACGCTTGTTTTGGATTCCAGCTTCTACAAACAGCAAAGTACTTAAGTCGCTCAGGAAAGGAGCGTCTGCCAAATGCCAGAAATCTACATTTAATTAAAAAACTGGATGTTCATTATTTGATCGTTATTTAAGTATTTATTGAAAATATCTGGTTTCAGAAACTATAGTGAATTTTTTACTCTTTGTTGTGTACAAGACATCAGCCATTGTGTTTTCTGCACTGGATTACATGTAGCCGCCCACACTGTCTGGGATTTGTCCAATGGATTGGTCTAATCATCGGACTCCCGATCCAGCTAATATCGGGACTGATATCTGATCGGTGCATCCCTAATAGCTACTAAACCAACCAATTAATCAGAATTTAACTGATGATTGGGTTCAATCTCACTAACCACACCCAGAGTTCTTTAATCTAAACAGTGCTTAAACAGACCCTGTCTGGAACTGTAGAGCAGACCTGAAGTCTCCGAAAGCAGCACACGATGGCACATTGTAAACAGATTAAAATACAGATGACAAAACAAAGTCAATGAAACCCACCAGGCTGGGAAGGTCACACTTGAACCCAAAAGAACATCTAAGGGCCTCAGAACTGTCTGCAGAAACAGTTCAATTACCACAGGCAGAGATATAACTTGCACCGACAGGGAACAATCATGCTGTTCTGTGAGCACCTCTTCGGGACGGAACGCCTATAGTTATCAGTGCGGGACCCACAGGGACACACAGGGACACACAACACAAGCTACAGGTAATGGTCAGCACACAGTGCACAGCAACAGCCTGATACGTTCCAAAACCTGCTCGGCTTGGTGTTGCAGGGGCTTATGTGAGCAGCTTAGTCACGTCACTGTGATCGTGGTTATGTAACTGGAAGTTGATTTGGGAATACAGAATATAGAAGCTCTCTATCTTTATTTTTCTCTCTGCCGTACCGAAGCTTAGTCGACTTCTTTTATTTCGTATCGCCTCCCCAGACTCCAAAAAATACCTTCACAGGGAACAGCTGTTGGCTTATTTTTATTATTTGATGCAATCTCCACTTCCTCAAAAAACACTGAATAGGAAAGCATCTGAACCACTTTCAATCTCGGAATCTGGGACCAGATGACCGATTAGGCCATTGTGTCAATCACAGGTAGAAGCTCCAGGTTCGGACACATTCTGAAGCCTTATTTATCTACAACCGTTTCTTAAACGACAACATACCACTGAGTGGTGGTCTCTTTAGGTCTGTCCCAATAGCCGTTTTCATTTGGACGATATATTGTCCCTGAAATAATTGTGATAAATAATTTTAAGAACCGTTTCTCGTCACTGATATGACGATAATGTAATAGTATAATAATAATGAACTGTTATCTTTTAATTATTATAAATATTCAGACACTGGCATTTAAATTAGGGTTGAAATGATTTCTTAAATGCAATTAACTCTACAGGTCAGTAGAGAAACCCAGCCCAGAGTGGACCTCACCTAACATAATATTAAAGTTATGGTTTAGCCCACATCCGAATGACTCCTAGTGGACATAAAGGCCAGCAGTGCATGTGTGTTAATTTTGGATATAATTAACGACTAGTTAAGAAGGTTAATTGGGGACATATACACACACACACACACACACACACACACACACACACACACACACACAAACTCAAGAACCCAATGGTCACTCTGACAGAGCTCCAACATTGCTCTGTGAAAAGACTGAATGCTAAACATCATGTCTGGAGGAAACCAGGCACTGCTCATCACTTAGCCAATACCAGTCCTACAGTGAAGTATGGTGGTGGCAGCATCATGCTGTGGGGATGTTTTTCTGCAGCAGCAGCTCAGAGACTAATCAGGGCAGAGGAAAAGATGACTGCAGTGATGTACAGAGACATCTTTGGTGATAATCTGCTCCAGAGCACTCTGGACCTCAGACTGGGACAAAGGTTTATCTACCAACAGGACAACGACCCTAATCACTCAGACAAGATAACAAAGGAGTGGCTTCAGGACAATGTAGATGTGAATGTCCTTGAGTGGCCCAGCCAGAACCCAGACTTGAACCTGTTTGAACAGCTCTTGAGATATCTAGAAATGGCTGTGCACTGACGCTCCCCATCCAATCTGAAGGAGCTTGAGAGGTTCTGCAAAGAAGAACCTTCCCAAAAACGGGTGCTAAACTTGTAGCATCAAACTCAAAGACTTGAGTCTGTAATTGCTGCCAAAGGAACTTCAAGAAAGTATTGAGCAAAGGCTGTGAAAACGTACCGACGTCTCCCTTCTAGGTTATCTATGGACAACAACAGTGTTTCGTCTCTTACCTTCGGCTCTCCTCTTCCTCCTCTTTCTCGCCCTCTTCTCCCTCGTTTCTCTTACACAGGATTGCCTGCAATAACTCTCCAATCCAGCACAGGTGCTGCAGCCATGCCTGCTTTGGAACTTCTGCGTACAACGAAGAGGGCAAATTGAACAAAACTGAATTGTGGCAATTTAAAATCTAATCAAATTAAATCATCAAAAGCAGCACTGGGCTCAAATGTTTGTGGACACCCCTTTTAACGAATGCATTCAGTTACTTTAAGTTGCACCCATTGCTCACACAGATATGCAAATGCACACACACAGCTTGTCTAGTCCCTGTGGATTGGACTCTCTAGATGACAAACATGAACATACTGGCACAATGCCTAATGCCAGACGTGGGCTAGAGGGGTATAAGCCCCCCAACATCTGTGGAGTAGTGGAACTGTGTTCTGTGGAATGTGGGACTTTTGGGAGGGATGAGTAGGGGATGAGTTGGGGTGACCATCCAAAATCCTGACCTCAATAATGCTTTTGTTTGTTTCCAGAATCTAGTCCAAGTCCTCTCTGGACATTAGAGACTGTTTTTACCCTTGATTGAAGAAAAAATGAATGAGCAGGTATCCAAATACTAGTCCATATTGTTTTCGCCTATAAGGATTATAACAACAGTTCAGAGCTAGGAAGTCTGTTTGGAAGTGTTTCTGAGCTATAAATGCAAAAATTTCAGCAATTCTTTGTATTGATGAGATTTGTCAGGATATTAATAATGTTACTTTCCGTTCTTGACAGTTGTCCAAATAAAGTCATGACCATGATGCGCCCTTTTGGCATATAAACACCCCCAAAGTAGGACTTACCTCTGGAATATAGTGAATAAATATGTAATTTTTAACACTTCAGAAGCTAGAAATAGACATTATAGCCATGTTTACAGTCATGTGGGATTTTAATTCATTAGAATGGAGTGGATTTTCCACATTTTCCATTTTTCTAAGCTGGCCTACCTGCCAAGAGTTGATGACAGACTAATGCAGGTTTATGATTTGTGTACCGTGTCTGTGGGTGATGCCAGAGTTATGAAACCTAGAATGCCGGCACTGTAACTGTATCGGTTTCTAGGATCAATCGTATGGATTGGCCTAATTATCCAAAACTTGATCCAGTTTATATATTTTAATATTAAGACTAATATTTGATCCTAATATGGGATCAGTGCATCCCGACTATAACAGACTTCAGTCCCTGCATCTTCTAAACAAATCAACTTATTCTTAAAGCTCCTATTGTGAGCAAGAGTGAGAGAGAAAACGTGAAAGAGCCCAAGAGAGTCTAGGAATGAGAGAAAGAGCGAGACAGGGAAAGACAGCACACGAGAGAGAGAGAGAGAGAGAGAGAGAGAGAGAGAGAGAGAGAGAGAACGTGCACCCTGTCAATCATGCAACAATCCTTTTTCAACGGAGTCAAAAACACGGAACCATACACACACACAGAGTTGCTGGTGTGTGAGTGGGCAGAAATCGAGGCTTTATGAGCACATCCTCCTGAGCCAGGGGTCCGAGGGGCCAGGGGGAACAAAGTTAGATATGGATCTGCAGGCTGGGCAGGCTGTGCTGCAGGGTGGGTTCTTCAGGAAGGGGCAGTGTTTGTTTGGAGCTGTTCTGAAAGAGGGGCAAGATAAAGTAGTGCGAGATAAGGTTGAATACTCTGAGAATCCGGATGGTGAAGCTAAAGGGCTGTTAAGAATCGGTCTCTGCAGTGCATCAGAAACATGTCTAATGAACTACACTGTGTCTTTTAAAAGTGCAGTGTGGGTGTGGTCGGAATGGGGCAAATACAGAAGTTACAGATTAAAACTCCAAAATTAGAACGAGGTGAAGCACATCGGCTGCAAATTATTAGACCAACGTTAAAATGCCGTCTTGAGAACCACAGGTAGCTCTTGCAACATTTGATGTCAAAAGTGTGGCATCTACCATCAGACCAAACACGTTTCATGGGAGGAAAGTCAGCTGTCAAGTAAGACTAAAGTTCTCCAGAGAACATTTAGACAAAACAGGAATTCTAGAACACAGATTAATCCAAAGTTGAATTATCTGGGCACAGTAAGAGAGGACATGATTGGTGCAAAGCAAATACAGCATTTAAGCCCAAGAACCTCATACCAACTGTGAAGCATGGTGGTGGAAGTGTGATGGTTTGGGGCTGCTTTGCTGCAGCAGGGTCTGGAGATATCTCATCATAGGGACCACTATGAGATCATTACTGGGTCAGCAGCTATTTTCACCTCTATCCAGTTCCGAGTGCATGGTGTGAATTTAGAGTTAGACTGTATTATGTTTACATTCTCTATTCTCTTTAAATCTAAACATCAAACTAATTAATCTCGGTACCTTTTCCGAGTTAATGACCCACCGGCCTGAGCTGATTAGGTGCTAACGAAAAGGACCCCAAGCTCCCCTGATACATCTTTACATTGGCTTTCCATCTTCCGGCTACTGGACCTGGTCTAGTTTCCCACCCTGCCATGGACCCACCATCACCAACTACGTAGAAATCGACTGTCACTATTATGTCCACCAGCGAACTAACATTACTTCAGTACCCGAGTATTAGAACAGAGGTGTGGGGGTCCAGTGTCCCCTAACTGTGTATAAGAAGTTTGTCCAGGAGGGGTCCCCCCTTGTGAGCCAGGTTCCTCCCAAAGTTTCTTCCTCCAGCTCTGAGGGAGTCTTTCTTGCCACTGTCACCCTTTGGCTTGCTCACTAGAGGATCTGTCTCTTATCCTTTGTTCATCTGTTTGTTCACCTTTTCATTTCTTGATTTCTCTGAAGCTGCTCTGTGACAACTTCAGTTGTGAAAAACACAATACAAATAAATGTTGATTTGATATTATTAAAATAAACACATCAGATCAGGGGACGAGAACTAGGAAATCACACCACACATGCTGAATATGTTGTTGAAAGGCTAGGATACACTGTACCTGATGGTGTAGTCAATAAAGGTGTGAGGAGATTCTGGGGTACATGAGGAAAAAAGGCTCGTATTGGTGGGATTTCCTGAAAATCAGCCAAAAGCACACGTGATGAGCTCAAAATAGCAACACAGTAGATCACACACATTAAAGCAACATCATGCAGCATTCATACATACCATAATATACACTCACTGACCAAAAATGAAGGATAAAATAAAGAGTTCTGTCCTATAAAAGATTCTCAGACACGCGTTTTGGGTCATGTACCTCTTGGTGAGAGATAACTGACTGCTAGACACGCCTCCATTTTACTGATGAAGGACTAGAGGACGACCAACACCAATCTGCAGAAACAGATGAGCTTCTGTCTCTGACTTCACATCTACAAGGTGGAGACACTCGGTAGGAGTGTCTAATAGAGTGGACAGTGAGTGGACACAGTGTTTAAACACTCCAGCAGCACTGCTGTATCTGAACAACTCGTAGCAGCAACACACACTAACACACCACCACCACCATGTCAGTGGGACTGCAGTGTTGGGAATGACCCACCACCCACAGAAAAGCTGCTCTGTGGTGGTCCTGTGGGGTCCTGATCATTGAAGATCAGGGTGGAAGGAGGAGAATAAAGTCTGCAGAGAAACAGATGAACTACAGTCTGGAATTATAGAAAGACAAAGTGCTGTTAAACTATGGCGTCTCAAAAATGATAATTTTATGAAAGATTACATTTAAAGCCTTTTTGGTGTTAAATGTTGATACCGTGTGACTGTTCGAAAATTCGTTGACAATTGGTGACGTTGGTCCTGAAAATACACTGCGACTCATACATTTGGGATCACTTAACTATTTCTGAATATGTGCAAGAAGATAAATATCTTAGAGGGTGCAGTTTGAGACAAACAAGCCTCACAGGTTGTCAGACTAAATGGAACCCGTCAAACACCGGTGACTTCAGGATGCTGGGCTTCATAGCAGAATCGCCAAGAAAAGGTCACACCTCACACTGGAAGGTGGCGTGGTGGACAGATGAGTCCAGGTGAGTCCAGAAGACTTTCTGGTCTTTGGATCGGACAGAAGAACATTTGTGAGGTGCAGAAACGATGCGAGACCAATGTTTACTGCCATCTGTCAAGCATGGTGGAGGCAGCGTGATGGTCTGGGGTTGCTTTGGAGGTGGAAAAATAGGATACGTATATAGAGTTGAAGAAGGAAGGTTACCATCGGCCATACCTTGTGGACAACACATGACTGGGGCCGATTTCATCGGACAACTGGATAATGACCTCAAGCACACTGTTTAAAAAGGAGTCCGAATTCTGAGTGTAATGGCGTGGACAGTACAGTCTCCGGATCAGAGCCTACCCAGCTATTGTGGGAGCACAGCTTTACCACATGGTGTGGAATACATTCAAATTACCTTACAAAACTGACAGCTAGAATTCCAGTGATCCCAAACTTGTGACCGTGTATGTTGAAATCAATTTTTTATGGATGTACAAGTTATTATTTTGACACGTTTACTTTTTGACCTCTAAAACACTCGTAATACCAGTGCGTAATTACTGTGTGCATCAGGTCGCCTGTTTTCCGGCTTCAGTCGTCTGTCTTTAGAAGTAACGGCAGCTGCCGGAGTCTGACAAGATCTGACTTTTCGAGAAGGCTTACCTTGTGAAACACCCCCAGGAGTGGAAACCATTATTTTGATTATTTTCCATTAAATACACCAATAAAACACTGAAGGATGAAAGCAGCTCATACCTGTGGTTTCTGGGCAGCTCGAATCTGGAGAAAGCAGCCAGTGAGAACCTGTAGGAGTGCTCTCACAGCCAGACTTTCCCCCATCTCCATCAACACACGCCTGCAGGAAAACACACACAAACATAAGACCCAGGTATCAGAGAATATATGTACAAAAGTATTGGGACACCTGCAGGAGCTTTTATGCCCTATGTTCCTCAGCACTCACAGACACAGCTTTACACTGATCGTCAGTGGTCAGGACCCAACCGGACACCACGGAGCAGGTATTACATGGGTGGTAGGTCGTTCTCAGCACTGCAGTGACACTGACGTGGTGGTTTAAACCCTGTGTCCACACACTGTCCACTCTATTAGACACTCCTAACTACTGCAGTTTCTCCACCTTGTAGATGTAAAGTCAGAGACAGAAGCTCATCTGTTTCTGCAGTTTGTGTTGGTCATCCTCTTGTCCATCAGTGCTCAGAGGACGCTGCTCACAGGACACTGCTGACTGGATAATTCTAGTTGGTTCACAGTGCAACACTGAGGGGTTTAAACACTCTGTTTCACTGCTGCGAGGGACTTGCACCAAAGGTTTTCACAACTTACACCTGCATAATGTCACGTGGCGATAAATTTGATTGGATAGGAACATTACATCAGGAACGACACTGAAATGGCCGACAGGACCAGAGCTTGGCACCCACCTGAAAACATCCTGTATGACTAGAAAGAGGTGACAGTGCAGCGCTGATGCTTTGGGCTGAAAGAAAAAAAAAACATCCCTGTTAATGTGTTCAACTCAACAAGTCCACTATGTGCCCTTGTTGACCACTAGAGGGCAATATTGAGACAGCAATGATGACTACGAGCTGTTGAATTCCTTTCACTGATCTTCTCGCACGAGCTGCTGTTGTTAGATTAGCAGCCAGGGTTCCTTTTTTTTTTTAAAAAACACACACCGCTCTGTTGTGCAGCCTATCATCTGTTTCAAATTCTACAAGTTTAAAAGAGACAATATATACCCGAGCAGCTGTACTGTACATGCGTGCCTGACGCTGCACGTTCGCTCATATTTTTATGGGAATACAGGCTTAGTCTAATTAATATACTGCCATTCTCGCATCAGTCATATGGGCAAGGAATGCAGTAAAACAACACAAAACCATTCACACACACACTCAAAACATCAGTGCCCCACAAAGGGCCCATATGTGCCCCTCTGTCTTTGATCCAGAGAGAGCACAGTGTGTGTGTGTACGCATGTATATGTATGTGCATGTATTCAATAGAGATGGGCCTGTCCTCATTAGCCTGTCCCTTACATCAATCCTGTCTACCCTGTCCAGAGGCACCGTCATGCTCTCTACACAAACTGACGCACACATACAGGCACGCACGCACACAAGCCCCCTTCATCCCCAAAACCAACAAGAAGCATCTCAGATATTCCCGTAACCCCAGCTATTCGACGCCTGCCAAGAGCCGCCAATTTGCTGCTCCAATAAAAAGAGACACGTTTCAGCTACAAACACCAGACGCTTTATTTGATCCCCTCTAAGAGTGAGGAAAAATGTTACAGCTGTAATACGGAGGCCTGATCAAAACTGATCGTAACTACGTGCGGTAATGAATCTGCGAAAAAGCGGAAACTTCTGTAAGGTTAACGAACCTCAGCTGCGTTCGTACTTACAGAGCAGTAACCATAAGAGCAGTATCTACACCGGGACAATATACATGACATGGTGATATCAACATCGGACCGATATCAGATCAATATACATGACATGGCGATATTAACATCAGGACGATATCAGATCAATATACTAGACATGGCAATATCAACATCGGACCGAAATCAGATCAATATACATGACATGGCGATATTAACATCTGGCTAATATCAGATCAATATACATGACATGGCGATATTAACATCTGGACGATATCAGATCAATATACTAGACATGGCAATATCAACATCGGACCGAAATCAGATCAATATTCATGACATGGCGATATTAATATCTGGCCAATATCGGATCAATATACTAGACATGGCGGTATCAACATCTGGCTAATATCAGATCAATATACATGACATGGCAATATTAACATCTGGCCAATATCAGATCAATATACTAGACATGGCAGTATCAACATCTGGCTAATATAAGATCAATATACTAGACATGGCAGTATCAACATCTGGATGATATCAGATCAATATACTAGACATGGCGGTATCGACATCTGGACGATATCAGATCAATATACTAGACATGGCAGTATCAACATCTGTTAACATCGGTCCGATATCGGCTCGATCAACAACAGGCCGATACCGATGCTGACGGTATGTGTAGAATATTGTTTTCAGCCCCATCCTGTAAAAATAATATAGGTTAAGATATATTAAATGGCCAAAGCTCCTTCATTTCTTCTGATTATTCGTTTCTTCTGAAATCCAGAGCAATGTAGGTGGTCTGTCAGAGTGACCATTGGGTTCTTGGTCACCTCCCTGACTACGGCCCTTTTACTATGATCACTCAGTTTGGCCGGGCGGCCAGCTCCATGAAAAGTCCTGGTGAATCCAAACTTCTTCCATTTACGGATGATGGAGGCCACTGTGCTCAGGACCTTCAATGCAACAGAAATGTTTCTGTCCCCTTCCCCAGATCCTATCTCTGAGGTCTACAGACAGTTCCTTAGAGTTCATGTCTTGGTTTGTCTCTGACCTGCACTGTCTACTATGAGACCTTATATAAACAGGTGTGTCTTTCCAAATCATGTCCAATCAACTGAATTGACCACAGGTGTCCAATCAAGCTGTAGAAACATCTGAAGGATGATCAGTGGAAACAAGATGCACCTGAGCTCAATTTTGAGTCTCACGGAAAAGGCTGTGAATATTTATGTACATTATGTTTTTATAATTATATATATTTTGAAGGGAAAATTAATTTAATCTTGGAATAAACCATCTCTAACATGAAATGTGCAAAAAGTGAAGCACTCCGTTCTTTTCTGGACGCACTAATTTCCAACGGAATTAATCACGTTATATTCTTGTGGCTGCCTACGTAATTACAGCAGTCTTGGATGCTGGCGGCGCTTTCACTCTGTAATGTTTGTGTCAGAGCCTCCAACAACACAACATGCAGTAGGTGAGATCGACCAGTAATACAGAGCTGGCACTAAACCGAATGACAGAAATAGCATCCACAGCTGGCGATCTTAAATCTAAGATTAGCTATTAAAGGAGCACTGCAGCCTTAAACTTAGACTTCAAAGCTGTTAATTAAAGCTTCCTCTTGTTACTTAAGCTCAGCAAAGGGGAGATCAAAAGTGATTAATATAGAGGCATGAGCAAGCGTTTTTCTTCCTCTTTTTTCCCTCCCTAGTGAAACCAGATGCGCTTTTAATGCCCCCTCCATACCTTCTCCCAGCACTTCAGGGAGGGTCAATTACAGCATGGACAAAACATCCTGTTTTTGGCAGTGGGGATGCAGGGAGGTGCTGTTTATTGTTATTGGATCTAAACTCCCGGGAGGGGGGCTGCGTGCTGAAACGGGGATGTGAAATTAATTCGCAGTTTCCATCATTTTTCACGACAGATTAAACAATTTGTTCACAAAATTGGAAAAGGCAGCGTGGAAGCGCAGAGCACCGGCAAATTGGCCTGCGTCTGTCGAACGGGTTCTGGAGGGCCAAACGTGCGAGCAGCAGATGAAGGAACACGTGTTTAGCGAGGAGATAAACGAGGGGCTGATTTGGACCTGTCTGGTAATGGAGTCAGATGGTAGGAGATCTAAACAAAGTCAGTGTCTAATCTCCATTCTCTCACCCACCGCCTGCTCTAAATATCAATGTGAATGTGTGGCCTGGTAATGAGGGTGCATCATGTAAACCGTAAGCTATGCAACGCATCGTCAGTGGACCATCATTTCCAAATCTCGGTAAGAAGGCAAGAATGCAATTAGAAAAACGTTCCTCTGCTGATGAGCCAGTCATTTACTTACTTACCTTCCACATTTCCACTGGGAACACATTCGTAATCCCAGTAAATATTATGACTTGCCTGCTTCGATCGCAAATAACCACATCAAGCGCACTCAGCACCAAAGAACACAACTTGTTCATTTCCAATAATCCCAAAATCAACTAAGCAGATTCGGTCTGACACTGTTTGACAGGGTGTTAATCAGACAGCCGGACTGTTTACAGGAGGTGGGTGACTTTACAAGGTTTAAAGCAACTGGAAAGGAACCACTTCAATCGCCGTTCAAGGAACTCCAAATTGAGCGGCACTCGTTCAGTGTACGCAGCGCGCTCACTCACCAGTACAGAGTCAGTGACAACTTTCTCCAGACTCCGCATCACTGACCCTTGGTCTGATAAAACGGACTCCAACAGTCTCAGTACTGCTCTCTCCAGGCTAGACAAGCTATGACACCACAGGGCAATTACAGCCAAGTTCTCCATCACCAGCTTCTGGCTGTAAAAGGTAGAGCAAAGAAGACAAAGGGGGTGTATGAAATGAAGGGTTTGTGAACCCTTTACAACAATCGATCTTCTGCATAAACCTGAGCCAAGATTTTCATACTACACATCTGAAACACTGCATTCCAGCATAAAAACCCTGCATCGTCTGTGAAACACGGTGGTAGTTTCATGCTTTGGGCCTGTTTTGACACATCTGGACAGAACAGTTTGCAATCGTTGAAGGTAAAATGAACCCTGAATTATACCATTATATCCTAAAAATGTTAGGACATCCGTCTGTGAGCTGAATCTATCTGAAGGGAAAATGGGTCATGCAGCAAGACAATGACCCTAGCACAGTTGTTCTACCAAATAATGGCTGAAGTTAAGGTTTTGGAACTGCCAAAAATATATCCTGATCTTAATCCAGTAGAAATATTATACTCTCCGTAATGAAATTACCTTTTTTAAGTACGTGACACAAAGTAACATGGCACTGTGGACCGAGGAACAACTTTGCCTCGGAAACAGAATGCTCCATCCATTTAACCCCATTATTCCTCGCTTAAACTCCAAGTGAGAAATGCTGACCAGTGTTCAATCCCACTCTGAAGAGAACACCTCAACTTACGAGGTGTGTTAAAAAAAAAAATCCGATCTTTATTCATAAAAACATTCAAATACAACAATCTTGCACTAATCTCTATTAAAGTAGTCCCCTTGGGCTGCCACACACGTCTCCCAACAGTTCTGCCACTGTTGGAAGAAGCACTAGAACGTCTCCTTTTGAGATGTCCCGCAGCTACATTGCATTCCACATGATGTCCTCTCTGGACTGCCCCTTTCAGGGGCATTTTCAGCTTTAGGGAAAAGAAGTCACACGGAGCCATGTTGGGAGATTAAGGAGCCTGACGAAGCACAATTGTGAGTATGGCCAGGACGTGCTCATTAGCATGCGTATTAGCATCACCTACTGTATATATGTGCACCAAACCATGGCACCTTAAGCCTGTTTTATGTGCGTGATAAAACAGGCTTAAGGTGCCATGGTTTGGTGCACATATATACAGTAAGTATGATCGGATACGTTTTGAACACACCTCAAATACAGATGTGCAATCCCCAAGAACCCCCCACTTCATGCCTTCATGATCAGTTTACACACTGATATCACATGTCCTTTGACATGTCAGTGTAAAGGTACTCTTAAGTAATGGAAGTGAGAAACATGGTTAAGGTGTTAAAGACGGTGTGTGAGGAAACATTACTACAATTAATAGCTGTGTTATAAATAACATTTGGATACAATTAAGAGATAAACAAACTGGACCGACTGTCCCTACCTCAGCCAGGCGGCGCTCACTGCCTCTACAAACTCTTCGCTGAGATGTGAACAGCCACAAGGAACCCGGTGCTTCAGCAAAGCACCAATGAGAGGAGTCGTCAGGGGACATGTGACCAAGGGGACACAAGCTACTGACACTGCATGAAGACGGTCGCATGAGCACCTGCAATACATGACCATATATTAATAAGTCAGGAATTATATAATACATTTATATCTAGGGCATTTGGCAGACACTCTTACCCAGAGTGACTTACCAAAGCAATTAGCTGCTCACTTGATACCCAATTATCAACACATTGCATGTTATCACACAAGACTCTTAATATTAAGCTTTAAATTAGTTTCATTCTCTTGAAAGAGATGAACTTCAGTCAGCGTTTGAAGACAGCAAGTGCCTCAACTGTTCTGACCCCCAGGGGAAGTTCATCCCCCCCACTTTCCCTGAACAGAAGAGAGTCTGGATGCTGGTCTTCCCTGCGTCTTGAGGGATGGTGGAGTTACATGACTGAGCATTGAAGACAAGCCATGCTGGATCAGTTGAAGGACGATGTGAACATAAACGAGTGTGTTAACTTTGTTGCTACAAACCTTCCTGAAGAGTTTGCCGAATTATCTTGATACCTACTGACCTCCTCCGTCAGTAAAGCCACCATCTACAGCAGAACATAGACATATTCACTCCTAATTCTACCGTATCACAAAAACGACATTTGTTTCAGAACTGAAGTGGATAAAGACCCTTTCCTACCTTTTTAAGGGTGTCTGAATAATACTGCTGAGGCATGGAGCCGGAGAGCTTTTCCAGGGCATGCACCACACTGCCTTCTTCCTCTGACGTTAGGTGGTACAGCAAACTCTGTTTAAGACACAATCAGAAAATCATTAGCTTCAGGGCTTGTTCTTGACTTCTCCAGTGAAAAGGAGTTCCAGTATTAGAGTCCATTCAAACAGCAGATAAAAGCAGCCCAACTCTCCAATTCACATCTTTTTGGTCGTACGTGACACAGATGTGTTGTGTGTGGCAGTGTGAACAGAAAGACACACTGAATGACATTTATGATTCTGATTTGGGCCACTTTCATTTGTGGTATGGAAGTCTGAGACAGGGGTTCTCAACCATTTTCCCCTCACGGACCACCTGTTCATAAGTAGCAAGCAATACAGCCAACAAGGAAAAAAAAACGTTTGCCTTTTATTTCTCTGACAATGAAAATGTGAGAATCAATCCCAATGCCCCTCACAAACGAGCAGCAAAGATGTGTTACTAACATCAAACGACGTCTAGTTGTAAAATGTCCACTTCTTTTAACCTGTCTGAAAGCTGTCTCTGTACATCAGACCTCATGAAGTCTGGAGGAGTAGCGTCACCATTCTTTCTTCGTTTGACCCTCGTTTAAAAGCGTCTACATCTCCGATTCAGTAATTGTATTGTAACAGGTGCCCACAGTTGCAGTTATATGCCATTTCCTAGGCTTCATATTTCAGGATCAGAGTAACCTACAGACAAGATACATCATTGTGTGAAGAATTATCAGTGAGTAATCAGACTCAGAAAACAGCTCAACCTGCATACAGACTCTGATCAACCTGAAGAACTGAATCGAATGCTACAGGGTTCACCCAGGACAATCCATATATATATAAAATGCATCTGAAATGTTTTCACAGTGCTTCACTTTTTGCACATTTTGTTATACTAGAGCCTCATTCCAAAATGGATTCAATTCATTTTTCCAGAGCTCTTTGAACCTCAGATTGAGATGAAGGTTTATCTTCCAGCAGGACAACAACCCTAAGCACAGTCAAGATAACAAAGGAATGGCTTTGGGGCAAAACTGTGAATGTCCTTGAGTGGACCAGCCAGAGCCCAGACTTGAATCCAACTGAACATCTCTCAAGATCTAAAAATGGCTGTGCAAAGAGGCTCCCTATTCAATCTGATGGAGCCTGAGCGGTTCTGCAAAGAAGAATGGGAGAAATTCCCAAAAACAGATGCCAAGAAAACATGAGGCTATAATTGCTGCCAAAGTTTATAAACAAACTTCTCACTTTGTCATCGTGGGGGTTTGTGTGTAGAATTTCGAGGGATAAAAAGAATTGAATCCATTTTGGAATAAGGCTGTAACATAATGTGGAAAAAGTGAAGTGCTGTACTTGGACATATGAACAGATTCACTCATTCACACACCAGGGTCATTTAAAGTAGCCAATTAACTTGATATACAGGTTTTTGGAATGTGGGCGGAAACTGGGGAGAAGACATGAACCCGATTTATTGAACCCGATTTATTGTTTTGCACATTTAAAAAAATCTTATTTATGCTTCATTTACATTTGTTAAAGAGTATTCATAGTAGAAAAACCCTGGGTTACTGTTTCTAACAGGCTCCTATTCAAAAACAAAAATCAAAAACTAGTCATTTTCAAAGAAATGTTCAAACATTATGTAATATACATTTTTTCGTTCATACTGCCCACTGCTAAAAAAGCCAAGGGACTGATTAACAGCCATGTGATAAAAAACAAAATACAAGTTTTAGGGATGAAATCATTCAATTAATGCGATCTTGGTTGGAGGTCACATCACCCATAAGGACTGTGATGATTACATAAATGCTGTGATATGATAAAAGCATAATCATGCAGTTATACTGTTTTAAAGAGCAATGAAATATTGATAATTAAGAATATTCAAATATTACAATACACACATCTGTTAAATACCCTACATAATTAAAACATATATAAAATAAAAACCTGATGAGTTGTGCTACATTGTGGAATTTCTATTTTCAGCACTGTATCAGAAAAAGCTCCCAGCAGAAGTATGGGTAGGAGGTTTTGAGCTAGATCACAATATGAAGGTAAATACAAGGTCTGGACTGATTGTATACTAACCGCACGGAGAACAGAATTATCAGAAAAAACACAGGAAAACATTATAAATCGTGGCTCAGCGCTGTGCAGTGCCGCTAAGTAGGCAATGATGGGAAGCACAACTCGACAGAACGCCGGCTCACTCATGTTAATGTGCTCTCCTCACTCATGCAGAAAATGTTTCCACATGTGAACAGAAAGCAGCTTTTAGAGTACATTTTGGCTCACTTTTCCCAACGTTCCTGTGCAATCTTCGGGACATATTTTCTATCAGAGCGCAGCGAAATGGTCTCGCTCGAGTTCAGGCTCGCGGCACGACAATATGCAGGCTATAACAGAGGCCATGCTCTTGTTTATCCTGAATAGCCAACATGAGCAGTAGTCTACAGCAGACTGTGGCAACTGTATTCCAGACTACTGTGGTATGACACTGGAAGCTTTTCCACAATCCACTCGTTTGCAGAACCACCGAGGCTGGAGATGAGGGATTACTCTGCTCTGTGTGTATGGAGGAACCCACTGCACTGGTTTCCTACATGAGCGAATGAGAGAACATAACAGCTCAACTGGTTCAAATACAAGCAAGTTAACACCACGGTTAATACTGCAGTCAGCAAAATTACTGATCATGTCCATTTATTGTACAATATGTCACACTGAAAAGATCAGAAAGTGTGTGAAGAGCTTAAAACAGATTTGGGACACTATCTTCTGAGCGAACACAGCCTGTAGTCCCCAAAGTGGACGACACAAACACTGGTAAATGTCAGTTGAACGATCTTTCGGGTGCTGTTAATTAAACACAGTCAAATCTGAATGATAACCACACAAAACAATTAGACGGAGAATAATCAAACAATTCCACCAAGCTCAGTAGAATTATTCTCCACAAAAAATCAGCATGCAAAGGCCTGATCCTCTTTGTGCAAAGCCTCAAGGCTCAAAGGAAAACATGGCTGCCTGTGGTGGGGCTGTGCGGTTTCTTTGGGTTTACAGTATGCTAAGATGTCTTCCACAGACCCAACTGGCTCAATTACAACCATCTGAAGTGCAAAAACACTGCTTAGCTCCAAGCTAGGCTGCGGGTGGAGCACACAGGAATGGAATGGTGGCTTTTTCTGAAAAATGTGAGGTGGAGATGGGGGAAGGTTCGAATCCTCCATGGCAATTCTTTTGCAGCATGGCAATTCGGTCATTTTTACTGGCCTAAGATACATAAAAACGCAAATCTGAATCCAAGGCAGAAATAAAACCTTACATAATAATAAAAGCATGTTCTAGAGAGAGCTGTTGAAGGAGGAAGAGGCATTAAAACTCATACATGTGTGCTCTCACCAAAACACACCTCTTGTATGTGTAACATACTTGGTGAAATAAAAAGATTCCGCAGATGGTGTGGTAGGGGTGGAGTGTTGATAGAGCGTCCAGTAGCATCCCACACATTTTCAATCAGGGACAGGTCTGGAGATGAGACCTCCAGATGAGAGCAGTGTGTGGACGAGCGTTGTCTTGTTTGAACAGAGCACCAGAGTGTGTGTTCAGGACCTCATTAATGTAACACTGGACTGTGAAAATTACTGGAATGAAGACCAAAGATGATCAGGCAACAAACCGTCGATCTTGGTGTTGACCCCGGTGCCTCCACACACTGGTTCATTGTTCGTCTCCACTGAGACAAAAGTGGGACTGCTTCTATTCTGAGTCACTCCATGACAGTAGGGACTGCCACCTTTGCAATTGTTTGATTCCTTCTGGGTGCAACTATTATTTTTGACAATGAGGGTAATTTAACTATGATTGGAATTTGAAATTGCGACTACTGGGCAAGCCAATCAGAGTCCCCCATTTATGCTAATATTTAACATAAGCAACTACGAAGAGAGAGAGAGAGCAACTGAGAGACAGATAAACAATGAAAGAGACAAAGAAAGAAAGAGCAGAGAGAGAGAGTGTCAGCAGAAATCTGCTGGTGGCCATTCCCGCTCAACCAAACAGGACCCTCCTCAAGACTGACAAACACTGCCTGGACCCTGGGGGAACAGTGTGTGGGGGACGAGCAGGAGAAGAGAGGGAATATCAAAGTGGGCCGGCCTCTGATGTGGAGGAGTGAGCGAGCCAGGCTGGCGAGGCAGAGAGTGGAAGATGGTGGGGGAGCGGGCAGTGAGGTCTTTAATGACAGGACTTCAGGCTGCGGATCTGGTCAGGAAAGCCTGACGCCCCACCCCTCCTCTCTTTCTCTCAGGCTCAGCCACCCACATGAAGAGGAAGAATAATGCTCTACTCTTCCCAACGTAACTCCACTGGTTTCCCCACTGACGAGGGTGTTTGTTTACACACGAACGCTGCAAGAAGAGAGAGAAAGCACTGAAACCTCATGCGCGATGCCCATTCCGGGAGAAGACGGCGGGCGGACAAATGCCTTCGGATGTGTGAGCGCTGAAAGGGAAAGAACCAAGCACAGAGAAACGGGGGCACAAGCACTGTTTCTTTAATGGGTTATACACCGATCAGCCTTATTTTGACCACACACTAAACCAAGGATCTGAGTTCGAAGCCCAGGTCATCATCGGTAGCCGGATCCCGAGAGGGCAGAATTGGTCCTGCTCTCTCAGTGTGGGTAGAAGGAGATCTCTCCATCTCTCCGCTGATTGAGGTAGGGCTGCACAATGAATCGAAAATGAATCAAAACTGACATTCCAGACCTCAAATCAACTTAAGCTTACCTGTCGATTATTTCAATTATTTCCTTTGGAATTCTGTTAATATTCTCTCCACGGTGTGCATATTCATGTACTGTCCCCATAGCAACATACTACCATATCTGTAGTCATGTGACTCTGCCCTGTCCAATCTGCAACAGGGAAGCAACAGGGAGAATTCAAACACTGATTCAACTGAGCAACTCGAGCAGCTTTAACCAAAGAAAAAAAAATCCTTCAATATTCATAACTGCAGAAAAATGCTAATTAATCGTGATATTGATTTGAGGTCATATCATACAGCACCAATCGGAGGAGGCTCTACTGTTACAGCACATGGAAGGTTTTTAGATACAGTTTTGCTGAAACAGGAATGCAAGACCCGTAATTTGGTTTAATCTGGAAGTTGCGAGGTTGTGCGTCATGTCTGAGAGATGACTTTATTTTATGCATTTCCGAACAAACAGTGAACACAAAGATGAATTCAGTGACAAGAAAAGCACCCGTGTACGATTTTACCATGACAGACACCATCCAGAATTTCCAGACGAACGGATGGTGCTGCGTCTTTATTTCTTCTCTCCTTTATGCCTCTGCCGTTTTGCCACACGTAAGCCCAGACGAGCCGATTAGCTAAACGAATAAATACTCTTAAATGAAACACCATGGCACAGCCCCTCACAGAGCATCCACACACCCCTGTCTACACTTCCCTTCTATAGGTCAAAAAACATCTGGCAAATTAAAAGTTTGCTGTAAAAAATGCCTGTTTTAATGTTTTATTAGATGAAAAAAACATCTGAAGAATTCACACACATTTTAATCTGGCAAAAAAAGTGAGGGGTTCCATACTGGTGATGGTAAACCATCTGCGTGAACTTTGAAACATTCTTCGCTTTGTTTGTCCCGGAACTTATTTGATTAAGTGATGTTTGGAAATTAGAAACTTTTGGTGGTTTGGAATCAGATGGGGGATTTTTTTTTCCCACCTCTACAACTGTAAACACCAAATCAATGCATCACCGCAGACGACTGAGGTATATATCAAAAAAGTTATAAATCAACACACTCGTGAGTAAACACGAGTGTGTTGATTTATAACTTTTTTGATATATACCTCAGACGTCTCCGGCAACCATAACACGGGTTTATAAGAGACCCAATATTACCTTTCTGGAAACGAAAAGGTTGCCTATAGTATATAAACAGTAGTACCCACCTTATTTCCATGAGAACAATATCAAATCAATGTTTATTAACATAGTACTTTTTACAACAAAGAAGTTGTCACAAAGCAGCTTTACAGAAATCCGGGTCCAAGCCTCAAGTGAGCAGCCAGCGGGCAACACTGGCAGAAACAACTGCCTCAGACTAGGAGGAAGAAACCTTGAGAGGAACCCAGGCTCAAAAGGGGAACCATCCTTCCCTGGTCGATAGCAGATAGCACAGATATAAAGCACAGAAAGGAATAAAATAAAATAATAATGGACAGACCATCTTTAATCGTTTTGTGTAGAACTTCTGGTACAACAGGGGAGCCACTGATGTAGATTACAGCCTCAGTGATGATAAACCAAAGGAAACCAATCTGTGGACCCGGCACCAGAACATCCTTACCAGGAGAAATGGCTTGGTTAGGAGGTACCACTTCAATGGACACATCAGGTGAGGCCATCAAGTAAGACGTTAATCAGAGACCTTGGTTCTTAGTTATGGTCTGAAAAGCTCCAAAGCTACCCAACAGGTCAGCTTCACTGGAGCTTCATAAGTGAGCGTTTTCTCTGGATAAGGATGTTGGGTTCCCCTCCATAGATTGATAAGAGCAGACATTTGGAGTAAACATTTGGATAAAGCAAAATTTAGCTCATTCAACCATAGATTATATTTCAGTCTTAAAGGCACAGAAACAAATACACAATGGGGAACATATAGGTGATGAAAGAGGGCAAAAAAGAGGGGCTCTAGGCCAGGCCTGGCACTAGGCATGGTGCCAACAAATTCATCTGCTCCAGACAGTCCTATTCTATTGGTAATACATATATTAGAGGGACTACGCTCTGTGTGCACAAACAATAACAAAATGAAAGTATGTGAAGAATTGCAGCCACAGCATCTGTTTAATATGTTTCTTAGATGTGTTTTGGATCCACTGTGGTTAATTTGTGTCTCATCTATAGTACATTTGCGGCATTTATCAGACGCCTTTAACCAGAGCGACTTACATAGTGCTTTACTGTTCACTCAGAATATCCTTCGCTAGTAGACGAGGCTAGAATCTAGAGGTTCCTCACACTCAGATCCTGTTGAAACTCTTTATGGAGTTAAATACTCCTGAAACAGATGAGTCTTCACTCTGCGTTTGAAGACAGTGAGGGACTCAGCTGTTCAGACTCTCAGGGGAAGTTCGTTCCACCATTTTGCTGCCTGAATAGAAGAGAGTCTGGATGAATGTTTACCTTGCGTTTTGAGGGATGGTGGGTCAAGACGAGCTGTACTTGAGGCTCCTGGTACAGCTCGAGTTTTGACCATTGCCATCATGTATGGAGGAGCTGGTCCGTTTTTGGCTTTGTAGGTCAGCATCAAGGTTCTGAATCTGATGTTCAGCAACAGGAAGCCAATGAAGGGAACGCAGCAGAGGAGTTACGTGACTGAATTTAGGAACATTGAAGACGAGCCGCGCTGCTGCATTCTGGATAAGTTGCAATGGTCTCATAGGAAGGCCAGCTAGTAGGGAGTTGCAGTTCTAGTCTTGAAATGACAAGAGACTGAACAAGCACCTGAGTGTCCTCTCTAGACAGAAAAGGTCGAATTCTCCTGATGTTGTAAAGGAGAAATCTGCATGACCGAGTCAGGTTTGCAACATGAGCTGAGAACGATAACTGGACCTCCACAACAACACCAAGACAAAGTGCTTCAGCAGATGGAAATAGTACGCTGGCAAAACCCACAGAAAAGCCTTATATAGGCTTATATGTTTGACGCAGCAACAATCAGAAGTGCTTTATTGAAATTAAATTCACACAAGTCTACACGTTTGCAGAACCTCAATATTGAGGTTACTGATTGGGACTGAGTGGGTATAAGGATACTTAAGTCATACTTAAAGCAGAGGTGGGTCCAGTAAGTCAAAATCCTAGTTAAAGGAGGTCTGTGTGTGTGTCTTGCTGGAAATGTACCTGTATCCACTCATTGGCCCTGCGCTCCACAGCATTCTGGGGGTCCACACTATACAGACACCACACACACTGCAGCAGGAGCCTCCGGCTTTCTCCTAAACGACACAAAGGATACAGCAGAAAGAGGTGTTTAAAAGCTGCAGACATGAGACTGATACACTGCTCTTCTGAAAATAAACGGTCAAATGACGGGTCATTTTAACACTCAGGTGATATCTGTGTGTTTAGAGTCATAATGTAAATAAACGGAGGGGAAATATGTGGATCTTGGAGGAGAGACAAGTACAGAGCAGAGAAAGAGGCAAGCACCAAGACAGGAGAGAGTGTGTGAGCGAGAAAAGAGTAAGAAAGAGTGAGCATAGAGAAACAGAGAAAGCACAAGGCAGCATGAGAGAACATGATGGAGAGAAACAACGTGAGCAAGAGAGAAAGAGATGAGAAAATAGTGAGAGAGCCAGCGTGAGACACAGAGAGCACGAGGGAAGCAAAGCATATGAGAGGGAGCAAGAAAGACAGCGAGTCAGAGACAGCATGCGAGAGAGCTTAAGAGAGAGTGAGTACGCGAGACAGCGTGCAAGAGAGCATGAGAAAGAGTCAGAGTGAGAGCAAGAACAGGAGAAAGAGAAGAACAGCAGGAGAGAGAGGGGAGGAATGTGCACGAAAGAGCAGGAACAGGAGACAGAGAGAGAGAGACAGCACAAGAGAGACAGTAGAGAGCAAGGGAGTGCATGAGGCAGGAGCGCAAGTGTGAAAGAGCATTATGTGAGAGACAGAGAGAGAGTGCAAGAGAGCACCCAAGAGACAGAGAGCGCGAAAGACAGAAAAGCAGTGAGAGAATGCACTAGAGAGCAAGGTGAGAGTGGAACGTGAGAGGGCGCGAGACAGAGAGACACCGAAAAAGTAAAAGGGAGAACAAATGCCCAGCAGGCCGCTGCAGGGCTCTTTGGGGAAAAAAAGAGAGTAAATATCCAACCCCTCCAGATCCATTTCTTCATCCCAAATGGGAAACACAACTCCAGCAAGTAGGAGAGTCGTAATTTACCATCCGCAGTAATATACGGGTTCCAGCATAGTCTTCCCAGGAACTGGCCCACAAAGGGTAGACTCTTCATGGCTTCTGTGGTGGAGCTCTGGAACACAAACACACATACACTAAGTATCCTGCTTTTGTTGGGAGTACCTGTTTCTAATGTCCAGCGAAGACTTTCTACTAGATTTTGGAGCATTTCGGTGAGGATTTGATTGCACTCATAGATTAGAGTAAACCGTTTGTGGGGTCAGGGTCAGGTGAATGTTTAGTCCTATTGGAAGTACTGTGTGTGTGCTGTTTAAAGTAGCTGATTGTATTCATTAGATGGGGTCTCCACATACATTTGGATATGCATTGTACTTCTTGTGAAGCCCATACAACAAAACAAACAACAAAAACAACAACTGCATGTCTTCTACAAAGACTATGGATGTTCCAATCAGAAAAATTGGGCTACTGGATAATTAGTCTTTTCTATGGGTCTAATCCAGGGGTTCTTAATTAATGTGACACTAATTAAGACGTTTTGTCAGCTAAACGTGCGATGAATCAGATTTAAGCGCTGAACTTTTTCACACTGTATCATTCTCAGTCTTGATGGAGTGTCTCCATGAAGGACATGGTTTGTCAAACCACTGTTGCTTTTTAGAACGTTTTTTGCACTGAATCAAACTGATTCACTCGCCGTTCTGTTCAACTCTTCGATCTGAATCTTGATTCAGGTTCATGCACATTGTAGCTCGGCACGTCATCCAGGCTGGATTATAATGGAGCATTTTGTAGAAGACCGAATTGGAAGTGGGAACGCAAAACGCACTAGATCAGGGGTCGCAACTCGCGACTATTTCCTCCTTATACCTCGGCTCCGCGTGGCTTTAGAAAATACATTATAAGTATTTAATTGAAATGTATTTTGTTGCGTTAATTATTTTTTCAATTTTCATTCTAAATTGGAAGATTATTGTGATCTAAAATTATACTTTATTATTTTCCGTCGCTCAAAATAAGTGTCACACTAGTTGAAGCCGGTTTACTGCCAAAACCCGGCAGGTGTAAATCAACCTGATCTGGATCCGAATCTGGATCCGAATCTGTAGCCGGATCTGGATCTGACTGACATGGCTGACAGAGTCATGTGGGTGTCCGAGTTCAAACGCTTGACAGAGGATCTTGAAGATGTTCAAGAATCTTTTTTTCAGAATCAAAAATGGAGGGATATTGGGAACCTTCCAGGACAAACCTGTGTTTGAAACATGGAATTTCATCCCCGACACCAAAATAAACATGAAGAAATTTGCATTTGAAGTTCTGTCGATCTTCAGATATGTGTATATGTGAGCAGCTGTTCTCCACCATGAACTACATTAAAAACACTGCTCACAGACACAGAGACATATTACAGTCCTGCAAAGGTGAAGGTGACTTCATACAGGCCCGATCTGCAGACGCTCTGTGCAGAGCTTCAGGAGCAGCTCCCATAAACCAGCTCAAAGAAATATTTATTCAGATATTTTGCAAATATTTATTTTTCATTGTTTAGTGACATGGTGCTTTTTCCCATTGTATTTTTTAAATTCAGGTCCACTCTCCGTTGCTCTTTGCGTGTTAAAGGTTGCCGACCCCTGCACTAGAGGAACATCAGAACAGGAAAAAACAAAGAAAGTGAGAAAATATGATGAAAAGTACTTGGAATACGAGTTATTGATAGCGTTTTTTCCCGGGGGTAGGGGGGTCGCGAAATTTACTGGAGCCTGAAAGGGGGTCGCACGGTGAAAAAGGTTAAGAACCTCTGGTCTAATCCATTTGAGGATGGCTACCTGTCGGCATTCATGCTGGTTATTATAGACCGCAAGACTCTATCAGGTCATCAAGTATTAACAGATAATCCAGCACTGGAATCGAACGAAATCCCACACTAGCTCCAAAAGTGCTCAAAATCAACAGGTCCGATCTCTAAATAAGGTTAAGCATACAGACATAAGGATTTCAGTCGTATTGGAAGTTCTACACAAAATAAACAAAGATGCACCTTATGTTGTTGTCTTGGAAAATAAGGTGGACAAAGGAGATATGAGAGGGAGGGGCAGTCTGCTGTTCTTTACTCACAGAAGAAGTCCTGAAGCCTGATTTCTAATAAATACATAAATAACAAACAAATAATCAAGGATGTCCAGTTTCAACTTTATTTATTGGACCACAGTCAATAAGGTGACAGTATTATTACTTAATTTATTATAAACATGCTCCTCAATCTAATCGATATCTTCTTTCGGCTGCTCCCTTTAGGGGTCGCCACAGCGGCCTGATCACCTGCGTGATCTGTATTATAGTTTTGGCACAAGTTTTACGTCAGATGCCCTTCCTGACGCAACCTTCGCCATATATCCGGGCATGGGACCGGCATCAGTAGTGCACAAAGTACATCCCTAATGGCTGGTAATTTAGTAAACATTAATAAATTACATAAATTACAGCCTTGAGCAAAACATGGTCAAAATCAAATGTATAAATTCTGTTAATATTAACAGCTGTTTATGATTCAACGTTCGGTATCAGAACGGTTTTGACTGATATCAGCATTTTTGAGCAATATGACGTAAATAAATCATCTCAAAATGCTTAATATACAGTATGATATGATGAAAAGCTGAACAGAGTATGATGTTAAAGTATCAATATTTATCTCTACCAGCAGAAAAACAGCATGCCGTGTTAAATAGTAACCTTTAATTACAACGTTTCTACGGCATAACCTGAACAAGACTGTATTCTCAGTGTTATTAGTCTGGAAACCAAACCATTTCCACACAAACGGCCCACTCACACTCTTCTTGGAATTAAATTGAAATCAAAACAGATGGGATGTATGATCGTCATTTTTTATATCTTGTACAAAATATATTTCAATATGTATATTTACAACATATTGCCCAGCCCTACGTATCAGTGTCCTTATAAGAACTGCATCCCTACTGACCCTCCAACACACTCAGATCTGTTCTGACAGAGTTAACACCAATAAGAGTCCTCTCATGTGATTTTCAGTTGTAACTAAAGACACATACCAACAACTACGAACCATTAATCCTAATTCCCTTCAAACTACAGCCAACAAAGGCTTTAGAATTAAAGTATTATTCCCACACAGCCAGACTGAGAGCCACTGATCACTTCTTTAAAGACAGTTACGTAATTAATGAAAACCAGCTCGCCAACACGGAGGAATCTCCAGGATCGCAGCTTTCAGCATGAGTTCAAGATGTGCACTGCTAATTTACTGTATATTGGAATCTATTCAAAGGAAAGGGGCCTCTCTTTTTAATCACGCCTCACACACACACACACACACTGCACGACGCTGACTGATTTGTGTGCGAACTGAATGATAAAACCCTGAAAGAATGTTCAGCAATATTAACATCAGCTTATAAAAATGGTCACAGGCATAAAAAGCACTAAATGTCAGGGCAGAAAAGATGAAATCAGTGTCAAAAAGAAAGATCTGCCACTTAAAACTAAACTGAATGGCTAAACCTGCCAAATCTGTGATGATTCACGTCACTTCGTTGACCTGTACGTCCGTACAGTCCATAAACAGGTCACGATCCCATGAAATTAACTCCAGGCAGAACATAAATAAGGATCATCTGTTTCTCTGCAGACTTTATTCTCCTCCGTTCACCCTGATCTTCAATGATCAGGACCCCACAGGACCACCACAGAGCAGCTATTATGTAGATGGTGGGTCATTCCCAGCACTGCAGTCACACTGACGTGGCGGTGGTGTGTTAGTGTGTGTTGCGCTGGTATGAGTGGATCAGGCACAGCAGTGCTGCTGGAGTGCTTAAACACTGTGTCCACTCTCTGTCCACTCTATTAGACACTCCTACCGAGTGTCTCCACCTTGTAGATGTGAAGTCAGAGACAGAAGCTCATCTGTTTCTGCAGTTTGTGTTGGTCGTCCTCTAGTCCTTCATCAGTGCTCACAGAACGCTGTCCTAGTTGGTGGGCTGTTCTCATTCCAGCAGTGACACTGATAAGAGAGCACCCTGATGCCTTTTCCACCTAAAGAACTTGAACTGGTTCCGTTCAGGCTTAAAAGAACCTCACAGAATACATCAGCAACAGAGGGCGCTGCAGAGTGTCAGAAAACCGAAGCGAGAAGATGATGGAGCATTGCTGATACTACAAGCGTTCGGTTCCTGCTTCATATGAACAGGTTTCAGAACCTTTAAACTAACAAAACCCGTTCCACATGGGTGGAAAAGGGGCAGGAGGTGTTTAAACACTCCAGCAGCACTGCTGTGTCTGGTCCACTCGTACCAGTGTGACTCTAATGTACCAAACGGATTCTTTCACCAGTAATCACTGCCTCTGGCGTCGTTCGTCTCAGTTTATCTTCCCTTATGTCCCAGCCACACTCAAGTGAGACCCCTAGTACATACAGCATTTAACAGATAGAACCGTATTTAATAAAGAAATAATAAATAAAAGCGTGGCTGTGCCGTGTCTTTGACATAATCCTTACAGTACACAGAGCCCACACAGCTCCTATAAGGTGGAAAAAATCATGTAAGCAAGTAAGTAAAATGCATGTAAGCACATTAGCAAATCAGCAAACATGAAATGTGTGCTCTCACACATGCATATACAGCACACATGGTTCTCTATGTCATGAAACCTCACGGTCTGCTCCAGGCTCATTGACACGGGCACTCAGCCAGCCAGCACCCACTGAGCTGAGGGTGAAGGAGGGGCAAGTGGTGGAGGGCTAGAGAAGGACGAGAGGGAAAGCTTACAGTGTTCCTCTTCCAGCAGCAGGGAAAGATTCGACGGACTCAGATCAGCAGTGCGAACTTGGACAATGACTGAACAATTTGACAGTTATAATATAAAGCTGGTGTTTCCTCCTTTGGCTGAAATGATATCAACTAGATGTTTCCTATAATCGTCTACCATCTCTGACAACTTTGTAGTTCTATAATTCCAGACTGTAGTTCATCTGTTTCTCTGCAGACTTTATTCTCCTCCTTTCACCCTGATCTTCAACGATCAGGACCCCACAGGACCACCACAGAGCAGCTATTATGTGGGTGGTGGGTCATTCTCAGTACTGCAGTCACACTGACATGGTGGTCGTGTGTTAGTGTGTTGCGCTGGTAAGAGTGGATCAGACAGCAGTGCTGCTGGACCGAGAACAGTCCACCGACCAGAAATATCCAGCCAAAAGCGTCCTTTGAGCACTGATGAAGGACTAGAGGACAACAAACACAAACTGTGCAGAAAAAGATGAGCTTCTGTCTCTGATTTTACATCTACAAGGTGGAGACACTCGGTAGGAATGTGTGATAGAGTGGACAGTGAGTGGACACAGTGTTTAAACACTCCAGCAGCATGGCTGTGTCTGTGGTGGTCCTGTGGGGTCCTGAGCATTGAAGATCAGAGTGAAAGGAGGAGAATAAAGTATGCAGAGAAACAGATGAACTACAGTCTGGAATTATAGAACTATAGAATTATAGAAGTTCTCCTGGTTGGTCAGAGGTGCTGAAAGAGTGGACATGGAGTGTAGAAACAATGATGGTCAAAATGTTATGACTGTATTACAGCATCGTTCGTCCTCTGTCTTTACGAGCCTGTGCCGGGAAGAGGCTCCCTGTTCAATTAAGACATCCCGAACCCAATCACGTCGGGCTGAACCATGCTGAGAGTGATGAAAATGGAGGAGTTGGGGGATGGGGGGAGTTCTAACTGCATCTTGGCAGGCGGCCATTGTAACGGGCGAAATTAGAAAGCCTGACAACGGCAAACTTGTTTTCCTTTCCTTTCTCAGAGGCAGGCGCTGAGGCAACACGGACGCATGCAGCAGAGAGAGCTCCCGGGGTGCAAAGCTGCTGCAGGCTAAAGAAAAGGCTCCTTTCAATGTGAACATGGACGGTGTGAGGCAGGACTTTTTCACGAACACTGGACCTTCAGAAGAGACCCCCAAACCACCCTCCTCCCTCCATCTGATCCCTCGTCCAAGTTTTGATCCAAACACTTGATGCTGGGATACATTAGGTTAACGCTGCCAGTCCCTCTGTGGCTATTAGCCCACTAACTCAACGCCGTGGTCATGCCAATGGCCTGCCTGCCCAGCACAGAGAGGCTTCTGTTAGAGCCACAGTCTCCAAAGTGCAGTCACGGTCTGCTCCAGGCTCTCAACTCAAGGACCATATCGTAGGCTTAAACCTGAAGACCTTGTTTACACGAGAAAAGCATGAATATCTTATAGAGTAAAGAACAGAATATTTCTCTGAAAATGAGCTACAAAGCTGTTTATCTGGGCGGTGAGGGTGTTCGAAACTTTTAACCTAGGATCTCCTGAAAATAACAATATCTGGTATGTGTGACTGTCTCTAAATACGTTTTCAATTTTTTGGTGAATAAAAGTACATCAAACTAGAATAACACCTCATAAAATTATGTAATTAATAGAAATGCACCTTTCTAATGAGGAAAACCTTGGACAACCTACACCACCACCAGATGTAGGTAATCTCCACCAAGGCAAAAGTGTCCATGACAGTTTGGCACAAATGCAATTGGTTGATTCCATCTGGGTGCAACTATTTTATTTCATTAACTGCTTTCACATTCAACATGAAAAATTCACCACCATGCTTTTAAACAGTTTTCAGTGCATGGTGCAGACAGCTTTTCACAGCTCTGCAGCACCATGACACCAGGCTTTCTGGAACTTTCTTAAAAACCTGTATTTTCAATGAAATAGGCAACATGGCCTCTTGTATACCATTGGTTGTAGTGTCTGTAGTAGCTGCTGGAGGAAACATCTCAGCGGGTTCAGGTGTTTGCTCGTGTCCAGCTGAGCGGAGGGGGAAGTCGCCTGGCCCCACATCACTGCTTTGTCCATCCAATAAGATATCTGTAGCTCAGAAAGTGCAGCCATGGTTTAAAGTCTGTGAGAACAAAAAACACTGTATTAAATTTATGATACAAGTCGATGAACGACAGCAGGTATTAATTTCAGTATGGCAAACAAAAATCCAGATTATTTCATTACAATTTGAGTAAATTACTACTCAAACACTCAACCACATTCATGGGGACAACTGCTGACCTGACAGCTATCCAGAAAGACAATAATCGACCCCCTCCACACAGAGGGCGAGTCTCAAAAGGTCATTCCTGGCTGTTCACAGAGTGCTGTATCAAAGCATATTAAACAATGTTTACTGGAAGGGGAAAATGTGGTGGGAAAAGGTGCACAAGCAACAGGTATGACCACAGTTTTGGACTGGAGTGAGCCACCATCATAGTCCATGATGGTCCAGGGGGATATATCATCTTCTGGTGTTGGTCCACAGTGTTGTATTAAGTCAACAGAGCATCTACCAGGCCATGTTTTCGTGACCATGATACTGATTATTGGGCTTGAGTGTCCAGTCAACTCTCCGGACCTTAAGCCCACAGAGAATCGATGGAGTATTGTATAGAAGAAGATGAGAAACACTCGACCCCGCAATACAGAAGAGCTGAAGACCACGATCAAAGCAAACCTGGATTCAGTAACCATTTCAGAAAGGTCACAAGTGGATGGCCTCGGCACACTGAGTACAACCAAGACCATATCATTTGTTATTTTAGTATGTATCAGTATTACCCCTTCTCGGGACTTTTATTCTGAAATTTGAACAACGTCTGAGGAAAGAAAGTGAGAAAATGGACCCTCTGTTTTCCTCTGTAACCCAATCTAACATCATCAGATCCACCCCCTCTGATCAGTCGGAGTCTGTACGCACACTCCTTTGCAATTTTAACTGGATACAAGTGAATTTTAGCTGTTTTCTGAGCTGGATTACTCACTGATCATTCATTCACAAAGAGGACACCATAGTTAGACAGGTCAAGTCTTACAGTTAGGCAAGTATGACACATAGTATGACTGAAGGTTACTTTGTTCCTGAGCTATGAAGCCTAAATAAAGGTATGTAACCACCCGCAAAGTGCGGATCTCGGGTTCTAAGTGTTAAAGCAATGGTGAGTTATCAGATGGTGTAGGTGGTTAGTGACAGCAGAAATGTCCCACAGAAATGTCCCCTTTCAAAAATGAGAATTCAACTGTCATTAGGAGGCCACTGCTCGTCCCGTCCAGATCGCAAACAGCTGTGAAGATGATAAAAGCTTAGAAAGAGATATCACTCCATTTCACTTTTATTGATGTCACTTGTAATCACTGTTTCCATCTAAAGTTAGTCCGCATTGTAACTGTAGGGAAATGTCTCTACTGAAATTTCAAAACTAACATTTGCAAAACATATGGACGGAAACCCGGCTATGGAGCCTTTCTTTTCCAGGGAAAGCCGGCCCACAATGTGGTCCGACTATGCACGATTGGCGGTCAAAGGATTACGGGTTCTCAAAAAGGTCACAGACTAACAGCACAGCTAGCTTCAACAGGTCATTACCCACTGCGAGAGACGAGCTGCAGCAGCAGGACTATAAGAATGATGCCTTTATGCAGGGTCTAAAGTGACAAGGGCCATAATCAGAAAATTAAAAGAGCTGAAAATGTGTGGCCCAGCTGGGCTCTCTGAATTTGTCATCACCTTGTATTTCACTGGTGGGGCAGTAAAAAAGGGACTCTTTAATACCTCGGCACTGGGCAGTGCAGTAAAATCTGCTGGACTACAGTTCCAGTAGCCTCCTAACTCAGCATACAAGCATTTCTGACAAATTAACAAAGCCCAACAAGGCCGACGGTGCCGTCATCGGGTCCCGCTGCGAAGCAAGATTCTCACATCCGCTCTGACGGTCTGAAGCTGGCGAAGGGAGAACGGCTGTGAAGAAAGAGCTTAGACTGGAGAGAGCAGGAGCTGGTGTTTGTGGGTAATTGTTGTTTTTAGGCTTAATGACAGGTCTGCGAAGGACACAACAAGGGACCGCTTTTATGACTGCCTCGTAACGTCGACTTGTTTAATGTCTTGCCATCAACCCTGCTGGAAAGCCCCTACGGCTCAGGCGACGTGTAATTACCCGCTTTTTTTAATCATTAAATCAAAATTACAAACACTTTGAGATGATGAGTCAATCAGACGCAGCTTCAGCCAAAGAAGTGGAACGAGACATGTTCCAGGTGTTTTCTAAAACAGAACCTGTGATAACGTCGATATCAAGCATAGCTGTTTAGGACATTCATGATTTGGGGGCCCTTCACATCTACCTTGTTCGATCCGGACTTTCGGACCTTTCGGTTTGGTCCAGACCAGAACAGCAGGTGTGAAAGGTGCTGAAACCACAGATCAGGCCAAAGGACCACAGTTTGGCCCAACCTAAAGAGGCAGTCTCAGTCCAGATCAACTGAACGCCATTCGTTTGCAGTGTGAATGCCTTTTCCCGATGGTTTGAACTTTCAGAGCAGTTACAGGAAGTTGAGAGACTATCGTCACAAATCAAAGACAGTCAAAACAAATGTACCAAAATCTGACCCCTGCATTTACTGGAACTGTAGATTAGCCCTTATTTATTAAGGTTTGGTACCGAAGTGGAGCTTTAAAATGTTACCGACCAAATTACGTTGGTAAAACTGCCCCTACTACTGTCAGCAGCTAACTGCAGCCACTGCTGATGAAGCACACCGGTGAAGCGGGAATTCACTGCCAAAGGTTAAACATAGTAGTGTAAAATACAGTTTTACTGCTCCTGTCGTCTTTCACATTTCACGTTTATTCAAGCCATACACTAACAATTGTAGCTTGTTATCCAATACCAGTGTGTGCGTATCTGAAACAAACATTGCAGAAAATGTTCTGAATCTTCATGGCTGAATTTCGCTGCACATTTCAAGACAAATATGCTGTCAGACAGTTCTGACCATATCTGACTCTGTTTCTTAACAAAAACTAAAAGGAGTCCAACTATAATTAGCCACACTCATTTCACCATGCAACACCGCTGCACCCAAACACAGTCAGACTCTGACATGGAGGACAGCACAACACCTAGACGACTCGATTTATTTATGCAGACATCAGATGCACACCCCTTTACAAACCAATCAATCAACGTCAACTTCAGTACAGCGAGATGCAGCCCATTGAAGTAATGACACTATAAAGTGTGGTGCTGAACTGTGTTTCAGTAACTACACTGCTGCCAATCTTTAATACCGGCTACCGGACTGTGTTTCTGATACAGTTTCAGTAACTACACTGCTTCTAAAGACAAATCGGAGTGTGGATTCTGCATATACAGTAGAGGTTTGACCATTTCCATATAAAACAAACAAGCATGCAACAATGATTTAAGTACACCATCCTAAACTGTAGAAACAATGAAAAAACTGCTTATTGACTGTTTATAGATACTGTTTATGAAGCTGGAATGCCCACAGTGATTAACATCAGTATGTATTTAATGTGTGGTGTCTACAGTTTGCCACTGGGTGTCGCTGTTTAACATTTTACTCATACAGACCTTCATTTCATCTTTTAGAGTGTTCAAAAACAAGTGGATTTTTCTCTTTAGAAAACGACATACATTCCCAAAGCTGCTCCAGTCCTTGCAGAAGAGCACAGAATTCCCAGCCTGAACATGCGGTCTCTCTGACTATTTAAACGACAATACAGAAGTTTAGCCCTTTCAAGAATGAATTTTGGATTTTTCCTACACCTACAAGTGAACAGCAAGTTTAAAATTAAATAATTCTGTAAAGAATTCTGTGACATTAAGCTTTAACATGATTGTCATGAAGTGTGACATCTGTGTTTTCAAAATAAACGGAGTCTGGAGGAAACAAATGGGAAAAAACAACAAAAGCACACATAAAAAATAATGACTGTAGTGTCCACCATGCATGAAAATGTAAAAGCAGTGGTCACCAAAGCCTGTTAAAGAGTTGAACAGAATGAACAAAAATATCCATCAAAATAAAGGACTTCCCCCTGCTGCTGAACAAGAACCGAACACAATTTGGTCACCTACAGTAAATCAAACGCCTTTAGGTGGGAAGATAGATAACAGGCTGCTTTTCAAATAAGCCAGATGTTTCCATTGTAAACAAAGTTCTGTTAACCTTACAGCTACGTTCTTTGTCAGGTCAGGATGAGTTTCTGGCCAGTATATACTACTAGACTAAGCTCACAGCTGAGTGTGGACTGAAGTAAGGGCAGAAGCTGGTGTGGAGAGTTGAAGTGGGTGAAGAAGCTGGTATGGAGGGTAGAAGTGGGTAAAAAAGCTGGTGTGGAGGGTAGAAGCAGATGTAGAAGCTGGTGTGGAGTGTAAAAGTGGGTGCAGAACCCGGTGTGGAGGGTAGAAGTGGGTGCAGAAGCTGGTGTGGAGAAAATAAGCAGGCACAGAAGCTGGTGTGGAGGGTAGAAGTGGGTGGGGAAGTTGGTGTATAGGGTAGAAGTGGGTGGGGAATCTAGAGTGGAGGGTAGAAGCTGGAGTGGAAAAGAGAAGAGGGTGCAGAAGTTGGTGTGGAGGGTAGAAGCTGGTGTGGAAAAGAGGGTGCAGAACTTGGTGTGGAGGGTAGAAGCTGGTGTGGAGTGTAGAATAAGGGGTAGAAGCTGGTGTGGAGGGTAGAAGATGGTGTAGAAGCTGGTGTGGAGTGTAGAAGTGGGTGTAGAACCTGGTGTGGAGTGTAGAAGTGGGTGTAGAGGGTAGAAGCGGGTGTATAAGCTGGAGTGGAAATAAGAAGAGGGTCTAGAAGCTGGTGTGGAGTGTAGAAGCTGATGTAGAAGCTGGTCTGGAAGGTAGAAGCTGGTCTGGAGGGTAGAAGAGGGTGTAGAAGCTGGTGTGGAGGGTAGAAGTGGGTGTAGAAGCTGGTGGTGTGGAGGGTAGAAGCTGGTCTGGAGGGTAGAAGTGGGTGGGGAAGCTGGTGTGGAGAGTAGAAGCTGGTGTGGAGGGCAGAAGTGAGTGTAGAAGCTGGTGTGGAGGGTAGAAGTGAGTGTAGAAGCTGGTGTGAAGGGTTGAAGCGGGTATAGAAGCTGGTGTGGAGGGTAGAAGTTGGTGCAGTTAATCTAAAATTGACACCGACCTGAAGGAGAACCGCTCTCTCCTCTTCCCGCTCTCCCGCTGTAACCGGATGTTGTTATCTGTCATTGGTCGAGCGCTGTCAGAGAAGGCGGAGCTTAACGCTGCAGCGCTGATTCAGGATCAGCTGAACGAAGCCAGACTTACAGACCGTCTGTGCGGAGAGACCTGAGAGCTGATCTCAGATCAGACTCACAAAACTACTCCCCCACAGACCTGCCAGTACAAAACCAGTTTCACCAGTACAAAAAGCCAGGAGTTCCAGGTTAGATCTGAACTATAGTAACTATAGAAGCCCAAAAAGTCAATATTATGAGATAATAATTCATAATCATGAGATATTATGTCATAGTTTGGATATAATACGTCATAATAAGATATTTAATAATAATATACAAAATAACCCACAATGACAGTGAGAAGTTTGTTTGTTTGTTTGTTTTTGTTTTTTGGGGGGTATTTGTTTGTTTGTTTATTTGTTTTTGAAATGTTATTAATAATAACACTAAAATAAAACATACCTAAATATTCACAGTCTTTGCTATGACAATCAAAATTGAGCTCAGGTGCATCTTGTGTCCACTGATCACCCTTTAGATGTTTCTACAGCTTGATTGGACACCTGTGGTAAATTCAGTTGATTGGACATGATTTGGAAAGACACACCTGTTTATATAAGGTCTAAGGAATTGTCTGTAGACCCGAGACAGGATTGTATGGAGACAGATCTGGGGATGGGGACAGAGACATTTTTGTTGCATTGAAGGTCCCAATGAGCACAGTGGCCTCCATCATCTGTAAATGGAAGAAGTTTGGAACCATCATGACTCTTCATAGAGCTGCTTGGTTTGGAATAAAAACTTGCAGCCACACCGACTCTTTGATAAGACATAATGAGACACTAAGTCATATCTTTGACAATAAAGTCATAATTATGATATAATAGTTCATATTTGTGAGAAATTAAGTCATAATATTCAGATATTAAAGTTATCAGGTCGTAAGACATGAGTAATCATAGTAACGTCACAGTCATTATTAGTCAGACATAAGTCAGATAGTCATTATAATCATTTTATTATCTCATACTCATGACTTTGTATTTTGTTAAAGTGACTCCCATAAGAAACAAATTAGCAAAAATATTGAAAATCATTTCAGGTTAAATTTTGAATCCTGATTCAAATGTCCTGTAACTATCACTCCAAACGAAGCATCTGATTAATGTATAAAAATAGCCGAATCTGACTGATGCCTGAGTCCGATTTTTAGACTTGTGACTTTATATGAACATGAAATGTGGCACATACAAAAGGTGTGAATGAATGAGGTGTGTGTGTGTGTGTGTGTGTGTGTGTGTGTGTGTGTGTGTGTGTGTGTGTGTGACCGCGACCATCAGATGGCACTGTTTAAAGGAGAAAGGCTTTTTTCTCCTATAAAGAGAGGCAGGCAGGCAGAATGCAAGTTTCACAAATGCATATTTACATTTTAACATATTTAAACATCTTCATCTTCATTTTAACTGTGTTGAGAGATGGAGGTGATCTAACTAAACACATACAACTGAAGAAACATCTTATGAACATCATATCTAAAACATAATTATCGGAAATGTAATTGTTTTAATAGCTGGCATTTCCTAGTCAATTAGATAACTGGAAGAAAGACGTTCCCACTCCTCCATGTGGAATTCTTTCAGCTCTGTGATGTTTCAGGGTCAGTCTTTGTACAGACGCTCTTATATCCTCCTCAAGCCCCCTCTGATACAATAAAGATCTCATAGTGGTTTCTATGATGGAGAGATCTCCAGACCCTGCTACCCCCAAGCAGTCCCAAACCATGTCACTTCCACCACCATGCTTCACAGCTGGCATGAGGTTCTTGTACTCAAATGCTGTGTTTGGTTTGAACCAAACAAGTCTTCTGTTACTGTGTCCACATAATTCAATGTTGGATTCATCCGTATAAAGGACAGATGACAAAGGACTTCCAGAAGTCTTGCTTTTTGTCTTCCCAGACTCAGCTCCTCCAAAGCCCTCTCTAAAGATGATCTAATCATTTGTAGCTAATGTTCTGCACCTGCTTCTAATTTTAGGTATTTTAAGTAGAACAAAATGTGTCCTAATTATAAGAAACGTGTTTTTCTATGAATACAAGTGATGTTTAAAAGACGTTTATTCAGCTGTATGTGTTTAGTTATATCACATCCATCTCTTAATAACATTAAAATAAAGATGAAATGTCCATAAATAGGTTAACAAAAGGTTTTCATGGGGTGTCTTACATTTTCATGACTATTCATTTATTTTTTAATTTAAAACTGAAATCGTGCGCTGGTTTGTGGGAATTTAAAATGTCTAAAGAAGTTCAATGTCTGGGATTTGACTGACCTAGACATTTTTGTGTTTCCACGGGCACCCCCATGTCCCCCCATATGCCCCGTTCTGTTTTACCCTTCATGCAAAAATCAGTGGATTATCGCAGGTACTTATATCATTGTGCCCATGCATCATTTGCTGAACTAAACAGGAGGTACTGTTTTAAGGAGAGCACTAATGACTAAGAGGAAAACTGGTGTTAGATAAGGTGACCATAATTTGTTTTTTAATAAAGAGGACACTGGGGACACATGGACATGTATTGTATTAGCTTCTTGCCAGGACTGCAGAGTGAGGGTAGTTTGGGACTGAACACAACATTTGGTCCTAAAACTCCAAGAAATAAATGATCAGACTTAATGTTAAATCTGGCTGGTTTCTCTGTTATACCTGGCTCATCTTAAAAAAATCTGATCTTGTGCTTGTATCATTTTAATCAAATACAGCAAAATATTAATAAAACTGCTTTTCTTCATCTTCGTAATATTTCCAAGTTAAGAAATGCCCCGTCCTTATCTAATGCAGAAGATAAAGATGATACAAGCACACACTTTTATCATCTTTATTATTGCAATGCACTCTTCTCAGGATACTCAAACAGGAACGTAAATAGACTTCATTCAGTTCAAATCTGCAGCCATATCATTCCAACCTTATCAGCACTGCACTGTCAAATTCCGTATTGATTATAAAATTCTTTTACTTGTACCTGAACTTGTTGCCCGCCCACCATCACCAACTATGTAGAAATTTACACAGAACCTAATTAGTCTGGTTCCTCCCAAGGTTTCGTCTTCCAGCTCTGAGGGAATTTTTCCTTGCCATTGTCACCCCTTAGCTCACCAGGAGGTTTATGTTTTTATCCTTGTTTCGCTGTGATGTTCAACTTTTTATTTTGATTTCTGGTGAAGCTGCTCTGTGATGACATCAGTTGTAAAAAGTGCTATTCAAATAAATGATGATTTGATTTGATTGATTATTTGCTGACTTTTAATAGTAACATTATTTTAAAATGCTCCATAATGGAGATAAGCGTTATTGTACTACAGTATTCTCAATTCTTCTTTGAGTGACTGCTTTGTGTGTATCTTAATGTTAGCTAAGACTTTTATCTATACTGGCTTTTGTCCAAACTGATTTTTATGACAAGCTACTCATTTCAGCTGGGCGAATGACATACAGGTTATGCATATCAATCAATCAATCAATCAATCAATCAGTCAATCAGTCAATCAATCAATCAATCAATCAATCAATCAACCTTAATCCAAAATAAATCCAAAATAAATCCAAATAACACACGTCAAAATTAGCATAAATAGCATTGATAAATCAAAGTTTTATATATATATATATATATATATATATATATATAATAATAAAATCTAAATACAAATACCAAAACCAGATAAAATTGAGTACGAAACATAATTAAAAGTAAAGTATAAAGAATAAAAGAAACAAAAACAATCACAGGCTGTCTGAAGGTGAGAAGAATATAATATTTATATATATATATATATATATTTGCAGTAATTTAAACTCTGCAATGAGATTTGCCCTGTAAGTCCAATTCTCTTCCTCCACATGGACATCATCACCCTTGGACCCACCATCAGAATGCGTTTAACTGCCATTGTGCACACAGTCCATAGCCCAAAGTGAGCAATCACAGCGAGGTATAGGGACATAAGCCGTGTACAATAGAAGATCAAGCCAAAGTGCGGGGAGCAGAACCAGAACAGCAAGGGAAATTGGGGCGGTGTTGTCGCCGAAGCCGGTAAGGTTTCCAGGATTGAATAATTATGGTGAATTGTGTCTGCGTATACACTGACTCACCATTTTATTACAACCATCTCCTTGTTTCTACACTCACTGTCCATTCTATCAGCTCCTCTGACCACAGGAGCTCTCTGTAGTTCTATAATTCCAGACTGTAGTTCATCTGTTTCTCTGCAGACTTTATTCTCCTCTTTCACCCTGGATCTTTCAATGACTGGACCCCACAGGACCACCACAGAGCAGCTTGGTGATGTGTGGGTGGTGGGCATCGTTCTCAGCACTGCAGTCACACTGACATGGTGGTGGTGTGTTAGTGTGTGTTGCGCTTGTACGAGTGGATCAGACACAGCAGTGCTTCTGGAGTGTTTAAACCCCTCATGTCCAGTGCGCGTCACTGGAGTGTCGACTAACTCCTTACACACCCAGTCTGCTTTAAGCCTCTTCCAGGTCAAACAAATAGTGGATACAAACACAGTTTGGACTGGATTTGATTCAAATCAGTACAATTGACTGTTAATGGCAGGGCATGTAGTGGACAGTGTGACAGCTTTTCCTTGAAAGGACCCTCCTGCTTCTCCCAGTCCAGTGACTGACCCCTCTCAAAGTCTGTCACCTGGACAAAATGTCTTTGAGTGTGTCATAGAGGCGTCTAGCAGTCAACGATCTCTCACCAAGAGGTACACTACCCAAAAGTAGCCTCTGAGAGCCTTTTTATGGGGCAGTTGGGGGAAACACTTTATACCCTCTTATACAAAGACCATCTAATGAGACAACACCTGCAATCATTTACATATTGAAAGAGACTGAAAGAAAAATTGGAACTGAATTAATTAAGCTAAAATCTTCCATTTACATAATATTGACAACCGTATAAAAGTACTTTCTCGTGAAGATGCTGAGACACTGATGCATGCATTAATAACCTCAAGGCTGGACTATTGCAATGCCCTTCTGGCTGGTAGTTCAAACAAATCCTTATAGAAGCTCCAATTAATCCAAAATGCAGCTGCTAGAGACTCAGCAGAGCCCGGAAATCTGGACACATTAGTCCTGTTCTCCCATCATTGTCTACCTGGTGGATTCTTCTTCTGCTTCTATCATACAAGTCGCTCAGTGGTTTAGTCCCCACAATGGTGTAACTCAGTGATTTAGGGTGCATGCAGATCTTCTTAAACCGTACAACCCATCACGGACACTGTTGTCCCCAGGCTTGCTCATAGGAGGCTCTGACTTACGATGTGAAAGATAAAGGAATAGGAAAGAACAGAAACGGTTCATTAAAATATTTACAGGCTGGGTGGCTAGAAATTAATTTACAAATGAAAAAAGTAACAGCATAAACAGTCCTATTAAAGGAAGTCAAACACTACCCTGCCTCTGGGCCTCTCTGCCCTGACATAAGATCAAATTCTATGTAGATACTCTTCTATATACTGTATTCAGACCTGGATCTATTTCTTTTGTCCTGAGAGCCTTTGCTCTCCTTTACAAGCGTAATAATGTGAATCAACTGAGGACAAACAAAGGATTCACTTTATCTAACCTTAAATAAACATATAGGGACACGTACATAAAATCTTGTGCATTCAAAACTCGCAGTATATGAATGCTGAGGAGAACCGTTTTTTCAGTACAGCCACCTGGACACGATGGACCTGATCACAGATTAGAGTTCTTACTCTGAGATGCAGGTTTTATTCTGTGCTCTAATGCTGGAGAGAGGGAAAGAGAGAGGGGCAGGGGAGAGGGCAGGGGAGAGAAAGAGAGAGGGCAGGACAGAGGGCAGGGGAGAGGGAAAGAGAGAGGGCAGGGCATAGGGCAGGAGAGAGGGCAAAACGGGGCAGGAGAGAGGGAAAGAGAGAGGGCAGGAGACATGGCAGGGTAGACGGCAAGACAGAGGGAAAGAGAGAGGGCAGGATTTTGGGCGGGGAGTGGGAAAGAGAGAGGGCAGGGGAGAGGGAAAGAGAGAGGGCAGAACAGAGGGCAAAACAATGGGCAGGAGAGAGGGCAGGACCAAGGGAAAGAGAGGGCAGGAGTGAGGGAAAGAGTAGAGAGAAGCTGTGCGTGCTTTGGAGAGGTTGGTGAAGCCGGCTATATCTTGAGGAATGTGTTTAAAGTGGGCTAATAGCTCAAGATTAGAGCTCACCACCCCTGTGTGTGTGTGTGTGTGTGTGTGTGTGTGTGTGTGTGTGTGTGTGTGTGTGTGTGTGTGTGTGTGTGTGTGTGTGTGTGTGTGTGTTTGAGAGTGTGCCCAGGCTTTCTCCAGTGCAGGGTGGTGCCTCCAGCTCCTTTGCCAAATGGAAAAGTTGCAGAGAAAAAGCTCTGTGTGCTCTACCGCGCAAAGCAAATATTTATTTTCAATAACTCACTTAATCACCAGCGTTTCCAGAGTTTTAACGGGCACATTCAAAAACAACACAATCGTCCTGACCTTGAGCGTCTCATTCTGAATAGCTTAAAGGGAAATTTCACCGGTTTTTCACAGTTTCTCCTGAAGGGATGTGATGTTAAAGACCTCTACAGGCTATTAAATGAAGTCAAACCACTTAATGGTTACAAACCTTTAAACCCTTCAGCTCTTAGAACCCAAGATCCACACTATGCAGGCAGTTAGATCCTGTTTTGTAAGCAGCATAACTCAAGATCACAGTAACCCACAGACATGATGCACATATCATAACACACTACAGGATTTACAGTACCCCATCTACCCTACCCATGGTGTTAGATCAGTTTAAAAGGCCAAACGAGCTTCCAGTGCATGTTTACTGCTCTGTCCACGAGGACATGCTCAACCTGCAGACAGACTCTGACTGATCAGAGAGAGGGGGCGGGACTAATGACATCACTGACCCAGATATTGGGTTACAGAAAAAATGAGAAGGGAGGGGGTACTCTCTTTTTTACTCTTATTGTTCAAATTTCAGAATAAAAGTCCTGAGAAGGGACTAATACTAATACTGTTTATTTTATAAGACTGTCAAGTATTCTGACGAACTTAAATATCCATGTCAGTCTAATCATTACAAATAACTGATTACTTACCTTAACATACCTCAGTTTTACATTTTCAGCTCAAAAACACTCTGGATGTTCATTCCCAGGATTTCTGAGATAGAAAGTGTTTAGTCTTTAAAACAAATAAAATAAAATCATAGGAGACCTTTGATCAAAACATGGTTAAATTCATACAAATATCTAAACTGACTTTATACACCTCAGATGAAGACACATTTAGCAGCCCAGGATTTCCTGGCATGTATGACTGTCTCCAATAAATACTTTTCTAATTTCAGGTCCAGAAAGTCAAAATCTGTGAGTGTGATGCAGAATCAGAGCACAATCCTGAACCCCCTCTGAAAAACACTAAAGCAGTATTGCTTTTTCCTGGAAGCCCAGTGTTTTGTATGCTTTAACCTAACAATTAAAGTGAACACAGTTCAGCTGTTTGGTTTAAAATACATCTCTTGTGATAGTATTTCTCAGCTGTTTAGCTCACTATGTTCCACATGTATGTTTCATAAACAACTGTCTACAAAAGAAACAAATGACCTCATGAAAAGTGTCTCAAACTGAAATCACACGTCCATTCGTCACCTACACAACCTGTGTTAACCTTTCCAACAGGCCTCACACATTTTCTGAAGTTTAGGTTGAGGTTAGAGTAAGGGTTAGGTTTAGGTTAAATTTATGTAATGGTTGAGGTTAGAGTAAGGGATAGGGTTAGGTTCAATTTAGGTTACAGTTAAGGTTAGATTAAGGGTTAGGGTTAGGTTAAAGGTAAGTTACATTAAGGTTAGAATTAAGGTTACGTTTAAATTAGGTTTAGGTTATAGTTAAGGGTAGATTAAGGGTTAGGGTTAGGTTAAGTTTAGGTTGTGGTTAATGTTGAGGTAAGGGCTAGTTTAGACAGAGTCTAGGTTATGTAAGGGTAAAGGTTAGAGTAAGGGTAAAGGTTTATGTTTAGGTATAATTCCACTTGATGTCTTAGTCTCTGATTAAATTGGTTAATATATGTGAATGTGGTTGTGTTAGTGAGTATATTTAATACACATTGTATGAGTCCAAAATGCTGTCATTATTTAAATGACAATTTGGTCAATTAAAGTTTCAGAAAAGGGTGATGCAGCGAATGACCACATTAAAGTCTCAACTGAATCACACATTCATTTCTTCACCTTCTCGACCAGGGTCAACCCAGAGCCTCTGACAGGTCTCGCACATTTTCTGAAGATGCAAAAATGGACAGAATCCCCCCCTAATGGTTCAGAAAGTCCACTTTTCGTGCATTGTGTTGAGACACGTTGCACCGGGTTGGTGATGGACTCACTGTAAACTCAGTGAAAGCAGAATGAAATGAATGGACTATTTATTACAGGCCAAGTTGGGTACAAATGGCTTCTGTGTTTTTCCCCATTGCTTATTAATGTAAATTTAGGTCAATTCAGGTCAGATTCCTTTGGTCGTTGCATAAAAAAATGGCATCTGGCCTTGCAGGAACTTATTTAGTCATACAACTAGGAATAAAAACATGAAGTGTGGTTTAATGCCTGGGCTAGCAACCATATGTGTTTTAACTAAGCTCCAAATGGGTGATCGTGAGGGAAAAAATGAAGGAGGGAGGGATGGAGAGAGGGAGAGAGAGAGCCTTGCATGTTGGAGTATGGGGGTTGGCAGAAAGCCGTCATGTCCAGCTACTGAGATCACTAAGTGGGTGGCAGGAGCATGCTGTCTGTAGGCCAAACCATGAGAAACACTCATATCTTCCAAGCAGTTTGACCGGGGTAGGATGTCAACCGCCGAGGCCTGTCTGCGGGCCAAGGAGGCCAAGAGAAGCACAGATGGTAGTGCTGACAAATTAGTTCAGTTCGGCTTCAGGCCCATTTCGTTTCTGTACCTGGCAGCGCCGGCCCAGCAGCGACGGAGCTGTCTACTCTTTCTCCACTCTCAGCCGAATATTTCATTTCCATTCCCAACGCTCTGCTGTTCGCAGTTCCTGCAGGTCCAGCGATCGCACGCGAAATACGCGAGTGCGTCTACAAAACGCTCAAAGCTCCGCCGATCTCTTTATTTATCCTGAATGAAAATGTGCTGGCTGCCGTTCATTGCTGCCGCCCACATAAACCCGAAGCCCCAGCCAGCTGGGCCCCTGAGCTGGCCTCCAGCTCGCCGAGAACAGAAGCGCACAGACAAGGTGTGGCCAGACCAACCCAGGCTTGCTCAGGTTAAAAGCGGACAGGAAGAAAGGCTTTTTCTCCGCTATCCTCCCATATCCTTAATGTGGATTAAGCGTGGCGTAGAGCTACTGGCCACAGTAAATCGTCAGGGGGGAAGTAATGAAGATGCTGAACATATGGTGTGAGATGAATCGGACTCTCAGTGCTCTTCTGGAAACCACACTAGAAGACATGAGGCGAAGAGTGCCTGCAAACATCCGTTATGGTTTTTGTTGCGAATAATAGTTGAATAATGTTTTTTTTGTTGAATGAGGAACATTGACATTGTGCACTCACACAAACTTCCACTTCTGACCCCTGCCTTCTGCACAACATGCTCTCCAACAATACACACACATATGATCCAAATGTACCCCAAGTATTTTATAACATTCGCAAAATTTGCCCAATTACAATTATCAACAAGCCCAACGTCCACTGGTGTCACTGTTTTTCCAAGTACACACATAAGGTTAGGTTTAGGGTAAGTGTAGGTTATGGGTAAAGTTAGAGTAAGGGTTAGGTTTAGGGTAAGTGTAGGTTATGGTTAAAGTTAGAGTAAGGGTTCGGTTTAGGGTAAGTGTAGGTTATGGGTAAAGTTAGAGTAAGGGTTCGGTTTAGGGTAAGTGTAGGTTATGGGTAAAGTTAGAGTAAGGGTTAGGTTTAGGGTAAGTGTAGGTTATGGGTAAAGTTAGAGTAAGGGTTCGGTTTAGGTATAGTTCAAGTAGTTGACATTCTCAAATTGTTTGATTTGTGTGTGTCTGGGTTGTGTTAATGAGTTGTACATGTGCACAAAGTTCAAAGTTCTGAAATCGGGTCTGTGTGTGTGTGGGTCTGTGTGTGTGTGTGTGTGTGTGTGTGGGTCTGTGTGTGTGTGTGTGTGTGTGTGTGTGTGTGTGTGTGTGTGTGTGTGTGTGTGGGGGGTCAATAATACAAAAATGGGTTCTTTGGTTTGAGGTGACAGTAAATGTGAACCACAGTCTCAACATTGAGCTGCTGGAAAACCAGGTTTTATCTTTTTCTGATCATCTTACATCATCTCAAAAAAGCTGGGAAAGGCATCCAGGAAATCTTCCCAAACTGCACAATTCTTCGACACAAGAGTAGCTGAAAGCTGATGTTGCCTACTGTTCATGCCAAAATGAATCACATCTGTTATTCGTGCTTGTGGTGGTATTACACACTTATGGAGGCCCAAAGGTGATGTCATACATAAATACAAATAGGGAAGGGTTGCCACCCTTTCCAAAAGCCCCCCTGCAACCCCCAGACAAATTACATTCAAAACCGGACACTCTTCGTCCTTCAAGCGAGGAGGGAGGCGGGGAGGGGAATCCCTCTGCAGTCTTTTCATTACAAAAAAAAAGAAAGAAAGAAAACTAGACAACAAATGATTCTTCCTGAATAGGGTCACGGTTAATCCAGAGCCCACCTGGAGTTTGGTTACAAGGCAAGGAATACCCCCTGGACAGGGCACCAGCCTATCGCAGGGAAGCACAGACACCACTCTCACACCTCGGGGAAACCGGAGTACCCGGAGGAAACCCACGCAGACATGGGGAGAATGCACCATACTCCTCACAGACAGGGACCTGAGCAGGGATCAAAACCACGACCCCTGGTCCCTGGAGCTCAGTGACACACGCACTACTTACGGCGTCTCCATGCCGCCCCGTATCAGTAAATTGTCAGAACTTTGGTGTATTCTGGAAGGAACCGTGCCTGGTGACAGCTCACAGGTATGATGACAAATCTGAAATGGAAGCAAAACAAGTGTTTAACGGGCCCAAACAAGGAAAGTGATCTCCGAGCTCTGCTCGACGAGAGCAGAAGCAATTAGGCGGGTAAAAAATGGTATCAGGAGACCCGGGACATCTTTCAGCAGAGGGATGAAGAAACAGATGTTGTCTTGCTTACAATTCATAAATCTTCTGTGCAGGAATGCGTCGTCCTTTTCTACAGGGATCCGAGCTACGAGCTGCTCGGGGCTCGGCCATGTGTGTGAGCACCGAAGGGACTTCAAGCTCAGTGGTGAGATGGTGTGAGGCTAGCAGAGGAACAGCATGAGTGCAATGGAAGATGTTTGGGTGGAGACGAAGGGAGGACGTGGAGTAAGTGCGGCGCCTCCAGGTGGTAGCTGTGATTAAGACCCAAAAAAAAGATGGCGAGCTTGATCTTGAACAGGGACTGGCATGAAGGAGGTGATTGTTGATTTATTTACTTTGCGTTACAACTTGAACTTGAAGCGCATGCAATCTCAGTTTATCTTCATTAAGGAGAGGATCTCATCTGAGAAGTGCAATGCTTGCTTGAGCAACACTAATTGCAAGCACGCTGGGATGAAAGATGATGGGCTGCTTCGCTCCTTGTTTAGTTCACATCTGTGCGTGACTCTGAGTTCCGCTCATCAGTCTTCAGACTTGGGATAATGTGCTTCAGATGATGCTCTCTCTCTCTCTCTCTCTCTCTCTCTCTCTCTCTCTCTCTCTCACACACACACACACACACACACACAGAGTCTTGCATTGCCTAACACCCTCTCATTTCTTCTTCTTCATCTAATAATACTAATAATAATAAAAATAATAATATGGATATATTAGTGCCTCTCATAACATAACGACATGCGCCAATCTAATGGTCCGGACCCCACTGGACCACCACAGAGCAGGTACTGGTGCAGGTGGATCAAACACAGCAGTGCTGCTGGCGAGATTAAACCCCTCAGTGTCACTGTTGGACTGACAGACTGTCGGGTTGGACACAGTGTTTAAACACTCCAGCAGTACTGCTGTGTCTGATCCATTTGTACCAGTGCAACACACCACCCACGTAATAGCTGCTCTGTGGCGGTCCTGTGGGGTCCTGATCATTGAAGATCTGGGTGAAAGGAGGAGAATAAAGTCTGCAGAGAAACAGATGGACTACAGTGTGTATTTGTTGCCCTGAGATCCTGCAACGAGTGGTCCTACCTTTTCTGAACACACACACACTCCGGTGGGCTATTCCAACAGGATACTGCTGACGTCTCAAAAGCTTGCCTTCTACGCCGTGGTCAGTCACATCTCCAGATCTGTCCCTGATTGACAATGTGTGGGATGCTATTGGATGCTCTATCAACACTCCACCCCTACCGCACAATCTGCAGAACTGAGGGAGAACATTTAAGCTGCATGGGATGGATCATCACAGGACACCATTAGGAACCTCTACACCTCCATGCAGAGACGTCTGTCATGTCGCGTTAAATCCGACGCCGTACTGAGAGACACGGCTTCTGTATGTGTGTGTTACTATGTGTTACTGAGAAAGCTGGTCTGATGCTGAGGGTTAGTTGCCTTCTAAGGCAGTTTACAGCAATTCCAGACATTTTTTGCCAAGCAGGCCTTTATTACTTGGTGAGGAAGCGAGGGATTCATTGGAGAGGAAGAAAATGCCCTGTGACCAATCTGAAACAGTGAAGCACTCTCTCATTCATATTTACAAATGGATCACTGTATATTACATTTGAGCAGAAGGAGGTTGCTGACGTGGGTCTAATGAAACTTCAGGGGTTAATAGCTTGAATATATTACAATTATTATAAAAAAAATATATATAAAATTATATGTGCATCCTTTTTTCATGATTTAATTCAGCAAAGTGAATTGTCATATTTTATATCTTTATATTCATAGTGATCCATTTAAAACCTTTAGTTGATTAAATGTTGAAACTGTTTGATTCAAAATTTAACTGTAAATTAAAAAACAAGGGAAATATTTCACTTTCACTTTTAATGAATATAAAATTAGAATGATTGAATGAAATTATTCCAAACGTTTGGAATCACTGATCAGATGTCTGGTGGAAGCACAACATAGGCATTATTAGAGATTTACGAATAGTGGGGATAAGTTTTGACCCCAAATGGTTAGAATTATGAAGCTGTCATAAAATTAACTTTTTAACACTTAGAACCCGAGATCTGCAAGACATCCACAGTTACCTACTGTTTTGTAGGCTTCATATCTCAGGATCAGAGTAACCTACAGACATGATACACATATAACAAACTACGTGACCCGTCTGGGGTTAGATGACCAATAAATCCGTGTGTGGAGGCACCACGGTCAGCGCCAAGACCGTGTTGTCACGTGTCGAACGTAGGGTTTTCATTAACACCTCCATGGGGGCACTAACCTTTCTCACTCTCTCCCCCCATGTCCTGAACTGCCCCGGACGCCTGCGGATACCGGTCCACTCATCCACTTCCTAGTACCAACTGCCAGACTCGACTACGCCACCTGCATGGACTTCATTATTCTTTCATATCTGTATCACTACTACAAGCAAAACTATCTTTATCTTCCCTCCCTCTGTTTTATTTCATTTCATTTCTTTCCTACTTCTCCATACCAAATTATCGTGCCGTTGTTTTTGCTCTCCGGTGTCGACCAGAGGAGGATTTGTTCCTCTCTTGAGCCTTGGTTCCTCTCAAGGTTTCTTCCTCCAAGACTGAGGGAGATTTTCCTTGCCACTGTTGCCCACTGGCTGCTCATTTGAGGCTTGGAGCCGGATCTTTGTAAAGCTGCTTTGTGACAACTCCTTGTTGTAAAAAGCGCTATATAAATAAAATTTGATTGATTGATTGATTGAGGTCCTGCAACCAGTGGATCTACACACTCCAGTCCACTATTCCAACAGGCATTAATTTGAACTCTCAGAACCCGAGATGCACTTTACAGGCTGTTTCATACTGTTTTCTAAGCTTCATAACTCAGGAACAGCGTGACCTTCAGTTATGATACACATACCATAACAAACTACAAGACTTACCCTATCTATCCTCGTGATAAATTACCAGTGGTTAAGTTTGCTTAACAATAATATTTTAACAACAAAAATGCAAGAGACCCCCTTCCGTGCTGTCTTTTCCTCTCCTACCGTCGTATGAGCCTCTGACTGTTTCTCAGTACGTGTTCCTGTGCGTTCTACTGCCCATGTGTTCTCGCCAAGCGTCATCTTCCACTGCAAGAACGCAGTTACCAAGAACGTTAAAAGTTCTCAGATGTTTCCAATCAACGGTCGTGGCAGTGGAGGGGAATCCCACGTTTTTTTGTACGTTATTGAGCCAAATGGTACAAACTATTCACGATACATCTGTCAGATTTTATCAGCGATTTAAAAAATGACTTCAGTTTTGAGTCATTTTTTTCCTAAATAGATGATCCTAACTTGTGCTCTGTGTGTGTGTGTGTGTGTGTGTGTGTGTGTGTGTGTGTGTGTGTGTGTGTGTGTGTGTGTGTTTTTCCAGAAAACAGAGCCGGTTTAGGTGAGAGCGTAAGGTCAAAATGATGCCAGATGCCCTGAAAAATCCAGAACAGAGTTTTGAGGAGTTTGTGCTGAATCCTGAATTCTGTCTCATGTCTGATTTATCTACAGTAACAGATCACATGAACAGGCTTAAGCAGAGCTGTGTGTTCCGTATCAGTGATTCCTGCTTTTACTTCTTCATATCAGAGCAGATAATGGAGAACGCAGCTGCTAGTGTGGGAAGAATCTTAGAGAAACCATCCAAAAAATGAGTTTGTGGCCCAACAGTTTAATTACCGTCTAATCTGCTTTAAGATGTTTAAAATGACAGTAATAGTTCATGTGTCTCGATCACATCCTCAGAATCGGTGACAGGTCTTTATAATATTGATATCAGGTTATTAGAATGAGTGTCTGATCTGTTTCTTAATCATTCCCATTATTCCGACACACTCTGCCCAACTCTCCTGTACTGAATTTCAGCCATTCATTTTTCCAAGCTCACAGCAGCTCGATATTCTGTGATTGGTTGAACTCGTTGGTCGTTTTGTCATCCGCTTCTTCCTGAATCGGGTCACGGTTAATCCAGAGCCCAGCAGGAGTCATCAGGCCCCTGGACAGGGTACCACTCACACACACACACACACACACACACACACAGTCACACTCACACCTAGGGGGCAGTTTTGCAGGGTCAATTCACCTACCATGTGCATTTTTGGGAGGTGGGAGGAAACCTGTAAGGACATGAGGAGAACGCACCAAACTCACAGACAGTGACCCGAGCAGGGTTTGAACCCACAACCCCAGGTTCCTGGAGCTGTGTCCGCCCTGGATGTGTTTATTGTTCTCTTATTAGATAAAAATACTCAATGCCAATTGGATGGAATCAATAGTCCAAAATGACGTTAATTACCCAATGGCAGGGGGTCACTGGGTGCTCAGCACCCCTAAAGCTCTGACCTTACAATTGTCCCTGGAGTGATTGGATGTGTTAATCGGTGAAGCTGGAGTCTAGGTTGGTCTTGACTTTGGCTATAGCACTAGAGCAGTGCTTCACCATCCAGTTGTGAAGGAGCATCAGATATGAGTTCTGAGCCCTACTGGACCCAGCTAACCATCTAATCATTTGACAAACGATCAGTGAATAATCCAGCTCAGCTAAAATTCACTCAAGTCAATCTGAATTAAATCCCAGTTTAAAGGCCAAAGGAGCTTCCAGTGCATGTTTACTGCTCTGTCCACATGTTCATGATCAACCTGCATACAGGCTCTGACTGATCAGAGAGAGGGGACAGGGTCAATGACCCAGATATTGGGTTATAGAGGATAATGAGATGGGAGGGGTTGCTTGCTCTCTTTCTTTGCTCGCACAGTGTTCAAATGTCAAAATAAGTCCCACAAAGGGATGATACCAATACATAACTAGCAAAAATGAAGAAGGATATTCAGGGTTTTTGGAAGAACTCAATAAATATCATTATAAATGTCCTTGTCAATCTAATCTTTACAAATAAGTCATCAAAGTTCTTGCATTTTCAGCTCAAAAACAGTCTGGCTGATACATTTCCAACAGGATTTCTGAGATATAACTGATTGAAATGTCCTTATGAGCGAAAACAAGAGAAAAGTAAAAAAAGCAGGTGCATGGCGAAATTAAAACACTACATTCCAGTGTAATTATCCCATCTGTGAAACACAGGGGTGGTAGTATCATGGTTTGCACCTTTTTAGCTGCATCCAGGCCAGGACAGCTTGCCATCATTCACTGAACAATGAATTCTGAATTATACCAACAAATTCTAAAGGAAAACGTCAGGAGATCTGTCTGAGAGCTGAATTTGAATAGAGCATGGGTCACGCAGAAAGACAACGACCCTGACCACACAAGCTGTTCTACCAAAGGATGTTTAAAGAAGAAAGTTAATGGTTTGGAATGGCCCAGTCAAAGTCCTGACCTTAATCCAGGAGAAATGTTGTGGAAGGAAGCAGCAGTTCATGCAGGACTCATCAACTGTTACCTGAAACGTTTAGTTGCAGTTATTCCTGCATAAGGGAGTCACACCAGATACTGAAAGCAAAGGTTGAAATACGTTTACACTCACAGATATGCAATATCGGATCATTTTCCTCAATGAGTAAAGGAGCAAGTGTAATATTTTTGACTCATTTGTTTGATTAAGTTCTACTTTTAAGCTTCGTTTAAGCTCCACAGATTTTTACCTTCAGCAAAATGTCAGGCTCACTTTCTCAGCAGGTGTCAGATTCTAGAGGCCCACCCTGATTCGAGCAGATAATTGACTGAGACTTTGACTCACGTGCTTTTAATTAATGCAGGGGATTCATGCAGGATTATAGCGGGGTATCTGACACCCTTGTTCACTGCCCTGGCTCACTCGCGGGATACACACACACACGTCCTGGTCCGCCGTGGCCCACGCTCCTGCACCATTGGCCAGCGGGGTGTTTTTTTAAGTTTAAACACTGCGGGTTAATACCGGCTAAATGACACGTACGGCTGAGCGCAGGAAAATAAGGGTGTGTTTGACGAACGCTGCTGGCTCAGCGTGAGTCGGTCTCTCAGGTACAGCGTTTCAGACTGATGTTCTCAGTCATTACTTCTGACCACCTCTGGCGATGAGCCATTATGGCTGCCATTGCTGTTTCCTGACCTTGGCCCTTTTATGCTTATGTCCAGCCAAACCCCATGGTCAGGTCCAGCCAATCAGCCTCACCACTCATCCGCAGACTCCAGCAGTTCCATCGGAAGACACTGGACTACCAAGGGTGGAGCTGTTTCCACCCTTAAAGTCATTAAGAATAAACCCCATCTATCTGAGTTCTTATCTTGTCATATCTTGTCCTCATTTGAAAGGTAATTATGAACAGAATAGATATTTGTATGAATTTGACCTTCAAAGTTTGAAAAATGGACTTGGGCCTACAATTCTTTGTGTTGTTTTGCTTTTAAGGACCGAAAAACACTTTATATCTCAGAAATCTTGCTGGAAATTGACCGTCCTGAGTGTTTTTGAGCTGAAAATGGTTTTTGATGGCTTATTTGTAATGATTAGATTGACAAGGATATTTATAATAATAAGCTCTTCAAAATATCTGACAGAAAAGTCTATAAAAATACCCTGAATATGCTTTATTATTTATCTTTATTTATTGTGTGAGCAAAGAGAGCAAACAGCCCCTCCCTTCTTGTTCTCTTCTATAACCCAATATCTGGATTAGTAACATCATCAGCCCCGCCCCCTGTATGCAGCCCCGTCTGTATGCAGTTTGAGCTTGTACATGTGGACAGAGCAGTAAACATGCACTGGAAGATGCTTCAAAACTGGAATTTATTAGTGCATCTCAAAAAATTTGAATAACACGAAAATTGTTTATTTAATTTAAAAAATAAAGTCTTTTTTATTCATTACATTTGAAGTAAAATATTTCAGGTGTTTTAAAGTTATTATACTGTGATTAGTGCAGGGCAAACCCCCTTCTCCCTTTGAATGTACGAAAATCATGTGCAAACTCTCTACTCAAAACAGTTCTAAAGGCAGCTCTACCTTTAAAGCAAAAAACTGACACTGCACATGAGACTGTCACATGAAAACATCATGGTACTCTCTGTGCAGTAAAGAAAAGACTGGAAAAAAGCTGTGGAATGCTGCCTTAGAGGCTGGTTCATGGAATGCATCCACATATATTGCTCTGAAGAGCTGATATACATCTCTAAAGCACCATCTACTGGATATTTTAATGAGTTATTCTCTGAACCAGTAGCTTTTGTTATGCCTTAGAGGCAGCACTGCCTCCAGAACCGTTTTGAGTAGTGATTTTGCACACGGGCAAGTAGCTCATACTTGTTTCTAAAGCTCCACCTTCTGGTTATTATGACTTGCTATTGTCTGAACCAGTTGCATTTGTTCTGCCTCAGAGGCAGCATTACCTCCGGAACCGATTTGAGCAGTGAGTTTGCATCCCAGCTCTCAACAACATCTATGAACACCCTGCCTGGAACTGATCTATACATTTCATAGGAGAGGGTGTGCATGCATAGAATAAGCATAAACTGTTTACAAACATGCTCTCGCTCTCGCGTTCTCTCTCTCTGGGCTAGTCTGGGGTTCCTCTTGCTTGATTAACCAGGGGCCAGGCATGGGGCCCCTGCTGTACGGCAGAAAGCAATAGTAAGACTTGTTTCCCCCTCCTCCATCCAGCGCGTGTGAAATCAGATGCTGTAATTTTATTTGGATTAGCAGAATATTGTGTTCGCGCAACACTCCCAAATACACATGAAAGCATTTAACTTCTCCCTCTCTCTCTTTCTCTCTCTCTCTCTCTCGCTCTCTTGCCTTCTCGCTCGAGCTCTCTCGCTCACTTCAAATGACGCATATGTTTCCATAGGTAGTTGCGTGTTTGCTGGCAAGGACAAACAGCCTATAGTTTAAACAAAAGAGGAAGACGGCAAATTAGTGTGTAAACCTTAGAGAGGCCAGAGAGAGAGAGAGAGAGAGAGAGAGAGAGAGAGAGAGAGAGAGGGAGAGAGGGGGGGGAGAAAATGCAATCCAACGCTTGTTTGTCATCTTCACAATAAACACATGTACATCACTCTCATGGAAACATGTGGCGACTGTTCAGAAATGAAAAAAAAAAAAAACATGGGGAGGGGTGAGGGCTGGTATGTGGTTGGGCTTGGAAGGCATTGAGAAAGAGAAAAAGCAGCTCCAGAGGAGCTGAGTGAGTCCTGTGTAAGCATTACGAGAAACCCCGGCCTTGGCCCGCGATCCACAATCACTGGAGCCGAAATGTAAATAACGGTTTGGTTTACCAGCACAGCAAAATAAATGATGCGAGAGGAAATCAAAGTAAACAACGTCAGTCAGTGTAATCATTCTCGTGCAGCTCGGGCTCCGCGTTCCCGGCCCTCGCTTGTATATCGGCTCACGCCAAAATATTTTGCCCGTTTATAACAAAATGATGCGGTGCAACATTTGGTCATTTCAGTGGTGTCTTTTGAAGGAAGTGGTCATTTCACATTTCACAGAACAAAACGACTTTGTGACTGTGTGTGAGGTTTCGCGGAGTGATGCTTATGTGAGGATGCAGGTTTTCTTTAAAGAGAAACAAAATAAAAACGCCTAAACTTCTCAATGCAAAAAGAAAAAAAATAACAAAAATGAAAAGAAATTTGGGAAATGGAATTTGGAGAAGTCACAAATAATCAATGAAATGGGATACAGGCTGAGTGATATATCGATATTTATATCTATATCGGGATATAAACAGAGCGGGATACGGACTGAGTGATATATCGATATTTATATCTATATCGGGACATAAACAGAGCGGGATACGGGCTGAGCGATATATCGATATTTATATCTATATCGGGACATAAACCGAGCGGGATACGGGCTGAGCGATATATCGATATTTATATCTATATCGGGATATAAACCGAGCGGGATACGGGCTGAGCGATATATCCATATTTATATCTATATCGGTATATAAACCGAGCGGGATACGGGCTGAGCGATATATCCATATTTATATCTATATCGGGATATAAACAATCAATGTTTTTACCTTTTGTATATTTAAATATAACTGAGCAGTTTAAACACTCCAGCAGCACTGCTGAGAATGACCCACCACCCACATAATAGCTGCTCTGTGGTGGTCCTCTGGGGTCCTGATCACTGAAGACCAGGAAGAAAGGAGGAGAATAAAGTCTGCAGAGAAACAGATGAACTACAGTCTGTAGTTATAGAACTACAAAGAGCTCCTGTGTGGTCAGAGGAGCTGACGTAATGGACAGTGACTTTTAAAAGAAGGAGGTTCATGATAAACCCATCATTATTTGATTTTGTGGTAAAAGAACGACCCAAATACACAGAACATCTGTGGCCGAGATCCAAGAACCAAGGTCAAGCTTTAATGTTCAACAAGGTTCTACTCTTCATGTCTTCCATTGGTTCGCAGCACTTCCGGGGCCTACGTCAGATGGCTGTGGTTGGACCTCTCTCAGGGGTCTTGCCAGAGCTACAGCAAATTGCATGATTGCTCTTTGCTGCTAAATGTGCCAGTGAACGCTCCACTTTACTACTAATACATCATACGTCCCTAACAATGCCTCTTTGTCCCCCCGCACATTACGTCTCTCTTAGCCAAGTCAATTCAGAGGATGCATGTCATACCATCACTTTCTGGCAGCAGGGCTTGGCTCTGAAGCGTTCAGGAGGCGATTTGCTGGCCGATGGTGGCGGTGGCTGTAATGCTCCTCTGGGCGTTCCTATTCAAATCTCAGACTGCTGCTGCCAAACAGCTGGACTGCAGCTTCCAACACTGAAAAATAAACACCTTCCTCTTCTTCTTCCGCTGTCTGTTCCCCTCCGTCTCTCTCTCTCTCTCTCTCTCTCTGTCTCTCTCTCCCTCTCTTTCTCTGAGTGATGAGATGTGTGATTTCAAGGCCTCTGAATTCCTCCATTAATGGTTCCCAGCTTTGTGCTGGGAGGCTGGCGAGAGGGAGCTCATTCTGCGCAGCTGTCTCACAGAGAGATGGACGCTCTACTGGAACCTGGAAGCTACCAGGAGCTCAATCCGTTTTAGTTATGATGTGCGCTGTGTTACCTTTACACCAGAGAAATACAGTACAGTCCACATCTGCAGCACCTCGGGAGTCCCGAGGCTTATCATTAACCTTTTGAACCCTGGGCCAAGTTTGCGTACTTTTATTCACCAAAAATATATTTACACCTACAATTTATTTTGTATTATTTTGCTTATAAAATTACAAAACATTGCAGGAAATCACATTTCACACATTTATGATAATCATTCCAGTTTTATGGCATTTTTAAAACTTATTTAACTTTTTCTACAAATTAACCCTGTTGATGGATATACATCTATCTTTTATAAACATCCTTGCTGAACTTAGGAGAAGAAACCTGTTCTTCTAAGTTCATACTGGCTGTCTTTATTTTCAAACAACCTCTGAACACCGTTGGGAAGTAAATTGTTCACTGTTCACTGTTCTTCTATCAGCTCCTCTGACTACACAGGAGCACTTTGTAGTTCTATAATCACAGACTGTAGTTCATCTGTTTCTCTGAGGACTTTATTCTCCTCCTTTCACCCTGATCTTCAATGATCAGGACCCCACAGGACCACCACAGAGCAGCTATTATGTGGGTGGTGGGTCATTCTCACCACTCAACACTTTTCTTTTTTGGGGGGAATAAAACTATGAAAACATCCCACAAAATTGGCCCGAGAATTCAAAATAAGGAGAGGTCAGTGACATTTTGGGAGAGATAAAACAACTTAAACCAGTTCTAACATATCCATGTGTAAACACAATGGTCCAAACACAACGTTCTAAAGACTCTACTGAAATTCAATGGTCCAAACCCACCACCCAAAACCCAATGGTCCAACTATACCACCCAAAACACAATGGTCAAATAATACCATCCAAAACACAATCGTCCAACTATACCATCCAAAACACAATGGTCCAACCATACCACCCAAAAAAAACATCCAAACACACCACCATCATTGATATTTGGCAAATTAGAGTTCAATTTCATCTAAACTGGTGTTTTTGTCCTGTTGAATTTTACTTGTTGATTTTCATTTTTCTCAATGACTGGATGAAATTAAAATCCCTGACGTCACCCAGCTCGGCTCCTCACTACCCCACGGCCCTCTGCGATGCTGCCCTCGTTGGGATCCTTGCATTGGCTCACTCTCACCACGTCAGAGACTCCACTGCCAGCTTCTGCTGGACTTTCACATGAACACTGATCTTATATTTTACACTCTCACATCTTCTCATAACTCATACTCACCCAGACGTGGCCTGCTGCTCTCTTGTGCTTTATGTCTGTGCTATCCGGTGTGAACCAGAGGAGGCTGGGTTCCCCTTTTCAGCCTTGGTTCCTCTCATGCTTTCTTCATCCTAGAGGCAGTTTTACGTGCCACTGTTTCCTGCTGGCTGCTCAGAAGAGGTTCAGGTGTGACAACTACACTGTAAAAAGCCCTAAATGATGAACTTTGATTGACTGATGAGCTGTGATCTGACCTAGATCTAAATGATGGGGATTTACGGAGAAAAAAGCATTTCCACAATGTTCCAAATCCATGCTCGACATATGTGAGCTTTCACAATTCCTTACCAATAATAATTTCCCACCGCGTCTATCCAACCACCTTTTTTAAAATACTGCATGTAGATCATAAAGCTCGTTGTTTACAGGCCAGGCTTGACAGATGCATCGACATTGCACGACAGAAAGCGACAAAAATTTTGCATCTGGGCACATACAGTATATCTATGGCTGATAGAGTTACCAAACCCAATCGAACAAGCTTATTGGCTGTGAAAGGCCATCGGGTTGGCCACGGCCCATTCAGAGAGCAAATCAGCACAAGCATGAACGGATACAGTAGACAGAATCGGCCCGGCGAATGCTGACGCATGAATAATAAATGGCCACCACCCATGCAGCCGAGTTACGAGGGGTCAGCCTGAATCAGTTTCCATCACCATGTTTTTCGAGGCCATATGCCCCTTTTCATTACTTAGAGCACACCAGCTGTATTGTAACTACAACCAATTTCCTTGCAGTCTATAAAACTGTCAATCAGAATCATAGAGGAGAGGGGAGCGCAGGAGCGGCCTGCTGCTGGGGGGGTGGCGGGGCAAGGCTGGGTTTGTGGCCAGATGTCAGCCAGTGGAAAGCCAGCCCGAGCGAGATAATGCCTTTGGACCTCGCTTTTAATCTTCATCTCACGCAAATGGACTGAACCTCATGTTTTTTCCTTCCTTGGAGACGACGGTGTGTTTGTAATTTATCCGCTCGGGGCCAGAAAGCACAGTCGCAGTGCAGCCTGGCTACACAACACACACACACACACACACACACACACACAAGACTCACAGTACGCTACTGTACGTCTTTCAGATCCGTTTATTTAGAACAAAGAGACAAATAAGTTATAATATTTTTTATTTGTTAGAATTCTATCAGTGTTTGAACATTATTATTTCGAGAGCTAGTACATTTGTTTTCCTTTATTCTACTTTCATGGCTAGCTTTTCACAAAACCCGAAACTCGGCCTCTGTTTTCAGAGTCCGCTCACTCTCTTCTATATAACACTGTAAAAGGGGACTTTAGTCTGAGAACAAGTTAGCAATGAAAGTGTGCACCTTAATGAAAATGCCTCTGTTATGTTCTCACGAAAAAACAAAAAAACAAACAAAACAAAACAAAAATGGTAGCATTACATATAAACTCTTTAAAAATATACTTCTGTCAAATAACTTGACGCCTACTATGTACACTACAAAAATAAATTTTCATATAAATAAATTATATGGCATACATTTATCTTTGTAACTGAAAACGACACACATCCACGCCGACTGAGGGAAAAAAAATGGCAGTCTGTAAAAAAACCACATATTTTCCTTTTAAAATCCTCTAAGAGCTGTGATGAATCTGTAATGTAAATGTTATATACTCTTTTTTCCTATTTAACATTAGTAAGCACTTTATACACATCAGAATCCATTAATGTAAGAACACAAACAAAACAGAACTGTAATAGTGTTTTTTAGACAGACATAAAAATCCCTGCATTGTTAACAACTGGCATTATGACCATTATTGAACAAAACAAAAACATCTTATAATACAAAAATATAAATATTGCCCAAAAAAAAACAACAACAACAAAAAACAAATGTAAAAAAATAATAGTATATAAGAATGAATAACAATAGTTGCCAGCCATGTTTCTCTCCTATTTCTGCCAATGTGACATTTAGGAGAACACCAAACAAAAACACAGACGGACGGAGGACAGACAGACGGCTCTCACATACAGCTGACAGGAGGACGCTCAGAAAATGAAAGTGAACCAAGAACAAAGAGACAGAAATCCTAAAGTCTGACAGGAAGTTGGACCTAGTAAATTGGAATTCAGAAGTCAGATTTCAGACATCGGAAATCGTTAGTGAGAATTCAGAAGTCAGATTTCAGACATCGGAAATCGTTAGTCAGAATTCAGAAGTCGGAATTCAGACATCGGAAATCGTTAGAATTCAGAAGTCGGAATTCAGACATCGGAAATCGTTAGTGAGAATTCAGAAGTCGGAATTCAGACATCGGAAATCGTTAGTGAGAATTCAGAAGTCGGAATTCAGACATCGGAAATCGTTAGTCAGAATTCAGAAGTCGGAATTCAGACATCGGAAATCGTTAGTCGGAATTCAGACATCGGAAATCGTTAGTCGGAATTCAGAAGTCAAACTGCTGAGGGGGATTTGGGTTGGTTTGAGTTGAGGGTTGCTGGCAGAACGTGAGCCACACATTTGGACACACAGGCAAATATATTCCTACTTACAGGCAGACGCTCACACACACACACACACACCAGACTCAGAGTAAGAAAGGGGATGGGGGGCTCCGCGACCCCTGACCCTAGAAGCACTCGCACGCACCATTTGGCAGTCGAGGGGGAACTTCCAATTAGTGTCGTAGCGTTGTGTTATGGACTTTTATGAGGTGAGGTCAGAGGACAGAACTGCTCGTGCTGAACTGGGGACAGTAGTCGCGGCCTGTAACCGAGGGGGTCAACGGACCCTTCGGTACAGAGGACGAGAGGATCTTCTTTGGCCATTTAGTGGCAACACCCTTCGAGCTGCTTGTTGACGTTAGCTTATTAAGACATGAGGGAAGACGTCGACTGTGCTGTCGAGAGGTTCAGCTGGATTAGCTCAATAAAACCACATGAATAGCTTATCTAAATAATGCCATTCAGATCTATAAAATAGAGTTAAAATAGAGGTTTGTCGGTTTCTGTTCATAGTAAACCTAATAACTGACAAAACTGTACCAGTGCCATTCGCCAGAACACTTTGACCCCGTTGACACCGGGGCACTCATGTGACTCGCATCGGGATTGTGTTAAAATTGCAGTCCAGTGCATCTCCGCTTAGATTGAAATCTGGTTCCTATGTGGGATGGAATATGCAAATCCGCTCATTATGTAGTAACCAGTTGTTTATCCTTTCTTAAGGGAAGTACTTTGGTAGACCAAGGTGACGAGAAAATCACTGTTTTTTCTGTCAAGGGGAGGAGTTTCGATTCTACTGGGCTACGTTCTAGTTGATGAACTCTATCGCGTCATTCAAACACGTCTCTGAAACATCCTGAGGTGGTTTGAGAGATCGGATTTATTACACTATGTGGCTTGACCTCATCCAGAGACAACCCTGATACTGACCAGTGACCAGGTGCGAACAGAGTCAGACTACGTTCATGGGGAATGTAAAAGTGGTTGGAATCCTCGGTCATGCTGCTTGCAATTGGCAGCCGGATTCTGAGAACGCAAAACTGGCCACGCTCTCTCTGGGTGGATAGATGGTGCTCAGTGTGATGCTGGTCAGCACAGGCGTCTGTTAGCAGTTGTATCAGAGCTGTGCACCTGGCGCTCCGGACCTGGTCCAGAAATGATGCAATGGCGGCAGTTCGACATGAGGCAGTGGCTGGAGGAGGAGCTTCGTATGTCATCGTGGGAGTCCTAACTCTTTCACACAGCACTGATATTGATCAGATTTGCATATTCAGTCCCACATAGTGATCAGACTTCAATCCGACTAACAGGAGACGCATTTGACTCCCAAGTGTAAATGCAGGCGAAACACGATCCAAATACTGGTCACATGCGAGCAGGTGTGGGAGGTGGTCATACTGTACCTATGCTACAATGTAAATCAGATTTTTTACCCAGTAATCCGCATCGGAGTGTCGTGAGCAGGCGAGGGGTCGCCGCTAAATGGCCGTTCTTTTGTTTTACAGTAAAAACAAGTCGTATCGAGACAGAAGATCAAAGAGAAGGTTCGGACGGAGAGCAGGAACAGCAGAGCCACACGCAAACGCTCCCTACACTTTCTTCATTTCTACATTTTCACGCATAGCGTGCTTCAACGTTAAATAGTAATCGTTTTTTTTTTTTTCTCCTTTTCAACTACCACAGGTTTGTGATAAGCAAATTCATCTGAATAAAGCATACATTCTACTTCAAAACACACTACACACTGCGCACACACACCTACACAAACATGCAGTGCTTCACAACGAGGCAGGGAAAGGCCTGACTGCGGATGAGGGCTGAAGATGAAAATAATAAACTGATAATTCCAGCACGGTTGGATTTAAAAGACCTATAACCCTGGACATTAACAGGTGAGTTCAATCAACTGAGCAAGAAAAGCACAAAGTTGTGCAGGAGACTGGAAGCTCTGGACACACTAGTAAATAACAATGAACGTCTGGCCCAAATCTGAGCCATAGGTGTCGTCTATCGGGGGTATCTGTGATTCTCAAATGGTCTAAGCTGGTCTTTGATAATCAAGGTGGTAGAAAAGGTGGTCATCCAGGCAAAAACATGCCCTATACTGGTAAAGTTCTTGACCAGTAAAGCAAATCACTGTCCAATAAACAACATGTAACTCCAGAATGGGCTTCATAGGAGAAGACTCTTTGAATGGAAGTTGATGTAGAAGAACAGTAACTGTAGAACATTTCTATTGGTCTGTTCACCCAGAGCTGCTACAGGATTCAAACCGTGGAGAAATTTTAAAATGGTCAAAAATGGAGATACATGTCTTTCACGGCAAAGCAGCGATACGTTTTGAGTTTGAGGAACTCGATCTACCAGCATGATCAACTGGACCAAGCTGGTCTTCAAACTAGTTTATGACTCATCATGTTTGACCAGCATTTCATTACAGTCGTGGTCACGCTGGTCATATGGGTGGACCAGGTCGTGCTGGTGGGCTAGCTTGGTCAAACTGGTCATGCTGGAAAACCAGCTAACACCCGTCACCACCAGCGTGACCATCTTGAGCTTTTCAGCAGGGATGTCAGAATGGGCAGACATTTGCTTAAGGTTGTTTATATCGGTCAGATGTTTGAAGATGTTGTGATTTATTAATTTTTCTACAGCTCGCTTTAAAGAAAGAAAATCGAAAACTAATCCAGACGGATTCAGCTCCAGTTCCAACAGGTACCAGTCAAAAGTTTGGACACACCTACTCTCTCAACCCTTAAAGGAGAACCTTGTATGGCTGACGCTCCATCGCTCTGTAGAAACCAAAGGGAAATGTTTTGTGTATTTAAAAACACAAGACCAACAGACAGTATTTCTGTCCTAGTGGAGATTTTGTCTATTTTTCAAGATAAACTAAATATTTTGGTTTATACATTATAGTTTAATTGTATTATAATTGGATATAAACATCATATAAAGGCCAAAGCCTCGTTTGCAGCTCTACACACTTCATGTTGTAATTGGTGGATATGATTTTAATATGAATATCAATGTATCAAGTTATGTGATTTAGAATACATTCAGTCAGGGTCCAAACTTTTGACTGATACTACATGTTCATTCATGTTCATGTTCATTCAGCCCACACCTATTTGGTTAGTACTGATTTTGTTTTGATTGTTATGTATATTAATACTTGTTATTGCTTATTTCTGGAAAACCAAAAATGAACAGTTTGCTATCAAGTTACACATTTTAAGCCCATTTTATTTTATTGTTCACGCCGTCTGATTAGTAATTTATTCAAACTCAAAATCGTCTCAGTCTAAAGCAGTAGCACTATAATCCGAGGATCACAGGTTCGAACCTCGGGTCACGCTGATTGCCATCGGCAGCTGGAGTCCGAGAGAGTAAAATTGGCCGTGCTCTCTTTTTGGATAGATGGCGCTCTCTCTCCACACACACCACTCAGTGTGATGCTGGTTGGCACAGGCATCTGTTAGCCATGGTATCAGAGCTGGGGATCTGACACTTTTCTCTGAACACATTGGCTGCCCAGCAATGACGCAGCATTGATTCTGGAGTTTCATGAGTTTTACTGTCGAGCAGTTTGGCTTTTAACTCGTTAAAATCAGAAATCTAGAATCAAAAACTAACTCAAACGTTCAATTTTGCATTTAAATAAATTACTAACCAGGACATAATGAACAATTAAAAAAGGAAAAGGCTTGAAATGTCAATTTATATGTAATAAAAATGATGATTTTTTTTATGAGCAAAAAAATAATTTCATATATTCATTTTTGATGAATATACAAAGCACCTTTGTATAAAAATATAACATATAATATAAATATATATATAAAAATATCACATCTGTCCATCCTTAACAGAAAAGCATGGGTAATTTTTTAGTGTTTATAAAATGTAGGAGCTGCAAAAAAAGCACAAACCCAACCGAAAACGATAGAATTGTGCTGGATCGTTAGTCTAACTTCAGCTTCGTGGTATTTGACACGAGTCTGTCGGGCCTGGAGTGCACCAACATGTTTGTACAGGATGTATGTGCACGTGTGCACACGCACACACACACGCACACGCACACACACACGCACACACCTCAAAACAATTGCATAGAATTATACAAGTACATTACAACATCTTAAGCAGCAACATCTGTATGCTGATAAGTATGTCTAAGATGAAGCTTCCTCATGGCACAGATACACAGATGATGGGTGGACAGTAATCACAAAATCGTACACATGGACACCGTCCTGTCTGGAGACCCCCAGACCGGTCCAATTATAGCTACTCTGGTTTGTATTTACATTTGTGTACATTTCTTGTTTTTAAATACTTATAGAAATATCTAAGACAGACATACATTAGGGCTATACAGTAACAGAGTCAAGCACCACTGAGTGCTACCGGTCCAAGTGCCCCCCCCCGCCCTGCAGCACCATGTCTCTTCCACACTAGCAGACGGATGTCCCATCTTTGGCCATTTGTGCTTCAACATTCAACCACTGCGGAGAAAGCAAGAGCGGAAGCAGAGTTAGCACTGGTTCATCAGTACGAGAACAGCACCTGATCATGGGCATCGGCTGACGCTCCAGTCCGTAAGAACCGCATGTCCCTTCTCAGACTGGGCTTTTAAGAACCAGCATGAGTTTACACCAGTTAGTGGAACTGAGGAAACATCACAGACTACCTGCGAGCGTTTGTTCTGGATCTACTTATGTTGGTAAGAAGACGACACCATGCGAGACAAATGGTATAGCATTACTCCTGTACAACTGGACACGCCCACAGCGGAACCTACTATACACTGGTTCCCACTGCGAACATACTTTTCAGGTTTCGGAAACTATGTTGGTGGAAATGCACAGAATGGTTCAGAATTTGGTTCGTGACCTGGAACAGAACTCATTCCACGTTGGTGGAAAAGGGCCCACTAAGTGTAGTTCATATAAAATATGAGAGTTTAGATTTTTTTAATTAAATTATGAACAAAAATGAACTTTTATAAAATAGTGATTTTTTTAAATTTGTATTATTGCCATTTTCTCGTTTTGATTTTGATTAAACTTTACACTTTATTATTCATTATTTTTACAGTTTAAATTGTTTCCTCTTGGTGTTGCTGTTTTACTTTGTTATTATTATTTTTATTATCTTATGTTGTGACACATGAGCTGCATGTTACATATGAAAAGTTATTATATTATTATTATCAGTAGTAATTGGCTCTGATTTGGTACCAGTTATACTCATCAGTATAAGAATACTGGATCTGAGCAGACGAGCATTACTACTGTAACACACAGTACTGTTCCATGTCTAACGATAAATTAGGAATGTGTGGGCGTAAGAAGTGGAAAAAGCCCACCTCAGCTGGAAGGTCTTGTGTGGCAGTCGCTGGGAGGGTGGAACTCTAGGTCCTGCAGCTCCATGCCCTCCAGCTTGGAGTCTGCTTTGTGGCAGCTCTCATCAAAGGGCACGTGTGGGTCGGGGAAGTGGGTGTCGGGATAGACTTCTTCTGAAGTGCGATAGCTGTCGTTGGAGGGGTAGCAGGGGTAGGCGGGGCTCTGGCCGGCCACCCCTGAATGAACGGCCACTGTCACTGAAGCTGAGGCCGTCACCGTAGTGATGGGCTGGCAGTAGGTGGGGCCTGACGATGGGTGGGTGGGGTGAGGGTGAGGGTTATGGGAGCGAGGCCGACGCCCCGCTGAACGTTCTCTGGGGCCGAAGTGGCCCCCCGCCTCATTGGCGGTTTCAAAAGCGTCCGTGCGCAGCCTCTGAGGCGGAGGAGGGTGACCACTTCCCGCATCCCTTTTAGGGTCCCTGTTGCCATGTCGGCGGGAACACTGAGGTCCTACATCCTGAGAGCGAGGAGGATGACCAGAGCGATAATGCTGCTGCTGCTGCTGCTGCCACTGTTGCTGCCGGGAGTCAGTTGACCCGCTCTGAGGACGAAGTTACACATATTCACGACTGTTAGACAGTCATTTTAATTATTTAACAATCACAACAAACAAAAAATAACGAGTCTATGAAACCTTGAGCAGTGGTGTTCCAACAATCACTCAAATACAACACAAACCACTACTCTCAGACCCAGAGCAACTGCTTCTCATGAGGATTACTCGTGTTTTCTAGAGGTGTGGCTACGTCTCTACAGCATTTCATCATCAAAGGACTCCTTAAGTGCCAAAAGTGGCCCAGATTCAGCCCAAACAGGTCTGTGAGTATGTTTTTACTGGGATTTTGCATTTCCATCTTTATACCTGAAATCCATTTTTATGCATCAGTCCCGCCCATGTTCTCCACATCACAGAAATCACAGGGCCCTACATCATCACTGGACAGCCGAACACGCTTGGAGGAGAGCACTGCTGGTCATGTTACATCAGTTACACCAAAGAAAGTGAGGCCGGTTGGGCTGTCTGGGACTCCGGAACATGGATGGCTATAAAAGTACTGGGGATTGAACCCCCCCATGATGGCTGTGGCAGTCAGGAGCCCCAGGTAGCGAAATAATGAGGGAGGCCTCTCAGATTGTATTTCAAGACAATAAACACATTATAACCTGGTCATTTCATAGCCAAATAAAAGGAATTTGATTTCTGTATTAATTAGCAGCATATCTTCCCTAAATGATGCTCCTGAAGTGTGGAAGTCTCCCACACGGACCCCCGAAAGATCAAGGCTTAAAATCTTAACCAGAAATCCCTCCCTGTTTGATACTATTCAGAGAAAAGCACACTTAACGACAACATCATTATACTTCACTTACTGAGTAAGAGGGCATGGTGGATGGCTCGGCCTGACGACCCCCTTGTCTTGGCCCGGTGGAGATCCGGACCTCTTCGGGCCGGGTAGCCCTCCCCCTGCTGGTCTGGAGATCGTAGTTTTGGAGCTCTTGGCTGATACCGGAGAATGTAGAGTTTGAGCTGTACTCGGAGTCGGAGGAGTCTGAGCCTGTCCCGGGGTTGGTGGTGTGGCTGGGCCGCATGGTGAAGTGCACTACTGGTGGAAAAGGTTCTGGAGATGGAGTGGGCAGTCGGCTACGCCCGTCCACTGGAGACACCTTTAATTACCAAAGATTTTTTTTGAACTTCTGAAGCCACAGATTGTGATTATCTTATTACGACGTAAACATATTTGGCATTAACTATCATTTTTGATAATCACTCAAACTTACACAGATAAACCAAAACACTTTGTGGTTCTATAATCACAGACTGTAGTTCATCTGCTTCTCTGCAGACTTTCTTCTCCTCCTTTCACCCTGATCTTCAATGATCAGGACCCCACAGGACCACCACAGAGCAGCTGTTATTCTCAGCACTGCACTCACACTGACATGGTGGTGGTGGTGGTTAGTGTGTGTCGCGCTGGTGCGACTGGATCAGCCACAGCAGTGTCCACTCACTGTCCACTGTATTAGACACTTCTACAGAGTGTCTCCAGCTTGTAGATGTAAAGTCAGAGACAGAAGCTCATCTGTTTCTGCAGTCTGTGTTGGTCGTCCTCTAGTCCTTCATCAGCGCTCACAGGACGCTGTCGGCTGGATATTTCTGGTTGGTGGACTGTTCTCAGTTCAACAGTGACACTGAGGGGTTTAAACACTCCAGCAGCTCTGCTGTGTCTGATCCACTCTTACCAGCACAACACACACTAACACACCACCACCGTGTCAGTGTGACTGCAGTGCTGAGAATGACCCACCACACACATAATAGCTGCTCTGTGGTGGTCCTGACCATCAAAGATCAGGGTGAAAGAGCTCCTGCATGGTAAGAGGAGCTGATAAAATGGACAGTGGGTGTAGAGACAAGGTGGTGGTCACTTTCAGACTTTAGATCTGAAGCATTAAAGATCTTTCAGAGTAACTACATGTATTAACAAAACAACACGGAGAGAAACTATGACTATGAGTTGGACTTTCCTGAAGATCTCTTCAGCAGATATGAAAAGGCTGAATGGCTGGTTAAAGGTAGGGGGCATGAGCCGATTTGGGACTCGGCCAGAGTTTGTGAGACAGGGCTGAGCTCTGTTTACTGAGGACATTTCTGTCTGGTAGCTCTGCATAGTTGTGTCTGTGGTATGCGGAGGTGCCACAGAGAATGACTCAACAGGAGCAATCCTCTTACCTCGGGATAAGGGCCGAAGTAGGACAATAAGATTGGGAGCAGCACCAAGCCGTTGAGGACCCCCAACACGGTAAGGATGGCCAATACAGCAAAGAAGTATCTGCCAAAAACAAACAATAGAAATGGTTAGAAATGAAAGAAAAGAACGAAAGCAAGAAATATGAAACTTAAATTTGATCAAATTAATTTAAGCCTCATTGGGACGGGATTAGTTTAACAAGAGGAGGTGGAGTCAAGTCATTTCACCGGTGATTTTCGTCCCGTTGGAATGTAAATTCCGGACTCTTTTACCTACTGTAAAACGAACCGTGAAATAACGTCAGGTTGTAGCAGTCCAGTGTGACTCGAGATGAGGGTAAATGTTCCCTCACATCCTCTGGACAACTTTTAATCTGGATTCAAAGTCAAGGAGGCATTTCGTTCTGGTCGTTCATACCTACTGCGGACGCTGCCTAACGTGCGGAACCGTATACAGGCTGATTCATTCTTTAAATGATCTACATTCTCATCACTAATGGGCTACACGATTGGTTATCTTCCTCTAATATTTGATCAGCGGTCAAGCCACGAAATACCCACCTTTTCTGGAGCAGGGGTCAGTGCAATCGATTAGCCACGCCCACCTCAGTCATTTATAATAAAAGGACTTTACTCCACCTCCCCAGATAAAACTAATCCCAATCCCAATCCGAGACTACATAACACACACCTGAGCACCTGCACCCCGACACACACACACACACACACACACACACACACACACACACACACACACACACACACACACACAGAGGAAGAATTCATTAAGTTTGAAAACTAGTTTTACCTTGTGCCAGACAAAGTCTCCAAAGAAGGCTAGTCTTTTTAAGAGAGCAGCACAGAAAAGCTGGAGACATAATTAGTTGGTTAATTCAAAGGCATGGAAAAAAGGGGGAAGGAAAGAGGGAGAGTTTTCTTTTCCTTTTTTTTTTTTTTTCCAAGGGGTGAGTGGAGTACAAGCAAACACAGGCTAAAGCAAAGCGGGAAGGAATGTGGAGTAGGGGGCTTGGGAGAGAGGAGAGGAGAGATGAATCACAAAGGGACAGGGGCCTCTCTCGCTCGCTCTTAAAAAAAAAAAAGGAAAGAAAGAAAGAATGAGAGAGAGAGAAAGAAAGACGGAAAGAAAGAGCGAAAGAAAGAAAGAAAGCAGAGGCAAACAAATGAAGTGAAGGGTATAGAATTTAAACAATTTAGTCTAGGAGGAAGAGAGGAGGAAAACTGCAGGCCCCTCTCGCCTGGCCTCAAAATCATTCTCTCTCGCTCTCCTCTCTCTAAGCCCCTGTGAAATTTCCCTGCCTTTCACAATCCCTCCATCTAATTAAATCTCTAGAGTATCAGGTAAGACCAAGACCCCCCAATCTCCTTGACAAATCCACCCCCCACCGCCCCCACCTCCTTCATTACGCCTAACGTTCCCTCCCTTCCAGGCCAGAAATGCATCTGTGCAAATTGCAGCAGCTCAAATTGCGGCTGCCATCTTTTACCTCATTAAAGAAATGCAGGGAGGCCTTTTTTCAAAAGAATCTGCCCAATTTGATGAGGTGGGGAGGGGGGGGGGGGGGGGTGCCTCCAATTCCCACCCACTTTTACCATCTCCAGCTCGGACGTGAAGGTGAAGGCTTTATCAGGCTCTCTAAAGCAAACCTTTGAGGAATGGATGACACCAAGCCAGAGACATCAGTGGGGTCCAGTGAGAGGATGAATGTGTGTTTAGGACATATTTTCACAAGTGTGTGTGTGTGTGTGAGCAATCTCCTGGCAGCTGGTATGCAGCACAGCTGGGCCTCAGACTAAACCCACGGACACATTGTCTAAATGATGCAGCTCTGGCCTCCAGCGTCACCAGCTTTTTACTAGCAAGCCCTCACACTCAAAACTACGTCCAGCCGCTGCCACACAAGACGGGCTCCGGGGGTGCATCCATCTGTGAGATGACTCTATTCCTGACCCTGCTGGAGATTTCACAGGCCTCAAACTGCTCAGAGAGCAGAGGCAACACTGTTTACCCAAGAACCAGTGTTGGGGTAAGGGCTGGGCAAAACGATGAACATACAATATCACGATATTTATAAATGCAATATTTTTTTGTTTATATATATTTTTTATATTAAAAATGCTACTCACATACTTTAGAACACCAATCAACAATCAACCCTGACATTATGACCAAAAGTGTTTAAACACTCCAGCAGCACTGCTGCTTCTGATCCACTCACACCAGCGCTACACACTCTAACACACCACCATGTCATTGTCACTGAGGTGCTGAGAATGACACACCGTCCACATTATACCAGCACGGTGGTGGTCCTGTGTGGTCCTGATCATTGAAGATCAGGGTGGAAGGAGGAGAATAAAGTCTGCAGAAAAACAGATGAACTACAGTCTATAATTATAGAGCCACAAAGTGCTCGTGTGTGATCAGAGGAGCTGATAGAATGGACACGTGAAGAAACAGAGAGATGGTCATAATATTATCGCTGATCAGTGTATATTCAGAACCTGATGCTCTTCATCCAGTTAAACCCTCTCTGTGATGAAAGGTGCAGTTAGGAACTGGTGGGACGCCCACCAGAAGAACACTGGCCAGCGTGTTCATGGCAAGGTGACAGTAATCATCTGACTTCCAGCGAGGCATGATAGTAGATGCCAGATGGATGGGACAGTCCAATTTCAAACTTGTGTGGACGTTTAACGTTCCTCGACCCACACTGTCGCATGTACTGGGAACACGTCATTGAAGGCATTCCCACCCACAGTGGACAGTGCTGAGGCTGCCCAAAATTAATTAATTCAATCATTTCTCCATTTAGATAAACGTTGCAGATCCAGGGGTTCAATGATAAGCGAATTGTGGTAAATGGAGGTGTTGGTTGTCCCACTGCCTGCACGGGATCATTCAGGTTTGTGGATGGTGGTGCGAGAATTCAATCGCAAACAGAAGGTACCCCCCGTGTAGGACACAATCACCCAGTTTGCCCATATTGTTGAGGTAATTAGTCTCAAACTGCAATAGTCCTAAAGCAAGAGACTTTACCAACCACCTAAGATACCATAGCAAATGCCCAGCATCAGCTTAGCAACCACCTTGAATACCACATGATCAGCCTAGCACAACCACCAGCTAGCAACCTCACGGGATACAACAGCCTTGCAACACCTTAGCAAACACATAACCCTACACTGGGATATCAAAGAAAGACCACAGAACACAGAAATCCCAAAGCAACCCCCTGGCAACCACCTGGAATATTATAGCAACCATTCAGCAACTCCACAGCAACCACTTTGGACACCCACAAAGAAGCGTTCAGGTCTGAAATGTAAGAGCTTTCTCTGAGGCGGTCAGGAGGTCAGTGGCTCCTGCGTGAACGCGAGGCACGAGGAGTGATTTACACCAGAGTGTGAATTTTCCATAGATGAGTGCTATTCCCACGGAGGAGATCCGACGACAAAGGGCTTTTATGTTTCTAACTGCAACATACGTTCTCGTCAGCGAACCGGAGTGTCCCTGGACTGCGGGTTTCGGCCGGCGCTCGAGAGCCGCGTCTCCCCAGCGAAAAGCCGGCGAGTGCATACCTCTCTCTGAGCTACACGTCCCAAACTGTTTGCACTCAAAACATACGCAGCCCTGACCGGCCAAAGTCAGGGAAACATTTATTTCTGCAAGGCTAGAAAAATACAGCCCGGCTTTTTCCCTTTGTTTTTTTTCCTTATCGGTGTGTGTGTGTGAGTGTGTGTGTGTATGTGTGTGTGTGTGGCGAGGGGGATGGTGTTGCTTGGTGAAAAAACACTGCTTGTGTTCCAGTGGGAGCTCGTGTGAGGGACTGAGCCCCAGTGCGGTGTGTAGAGTGTATGAGTGTGTGTGTGGGGGTTACTTGCTCTGAACTTGTGCTCACTCACACACTACTTCAGATCCAGAGTGATCTGAGAGTACGTTCGAGGAGCTGTCCTTGTCTTTCAAAAGGCAATCAGCTTCTGCGGCAATCACCCCTACTGCAATAACAGCTTATACTACACCACACCTCCCACCAACACCTCCTTGGCCAGTTTAGCAGGATGCTTTTGCAGTGTTTCGTAGCTTTATTTGCCCAAAAACGTTAAAGTATTTATAGGAGAGTCGCGCATGCCAAATATTATTGTCAGGAGATCCTAGGCTACTCAAATTTGTCTTCATCTGAGAAAGAGTTCACTTCTAGGAATTCCTGTTGGAAGTTGATCATCCAGAGAGCTCTATATCGTACGTGACAGGGGTCCTAATAAAGACAGGGGTCCTAAAAAACTCTGAAATTTGAACACTGTGTGAGAAAAGAAAGAAAACAAACTGCCCCTCCCCTTTTCTCTGTAACCCAATATCCGGGTTAGTGATGTCATCGGACCGCCCCTCTCACTGATCAGTCAGAGTCTGCATGCAGGTTGAGCATGTGCAGGTGGGAAGAGCAGTAAACATGCACTCCATGGCTGCTATGGCATTTAAACTGGGATTTGATTCAACTGGAAATGAGGCTTCATAACTCAGGATCAGAGTAACCTACAGCAATACTTACCCCATGTTACCAGTGTGGCGCCATCAACACTGGCATGTAGCTGAACCCTTATACGCAGGCCTCAGGTTCTAAGAGCTAACCAACTATGTAATGTTTATAAAATTAAGACACGTGGAGGCTTTATAAAGGCAGGTTTTGACCTCCATGTTTAATGATCGTCACTGTAGAACTCTGTGTACAAAGTTTTATTAAGTGAAATGATATTTATTTCAATGTGATTCACGGCTTTGAGTGATTTCTCCTACGCAGGAAATGTCTCCTGGTGGCACCGACTAATGTTTAAATAATAAAGGAGCAGGAAAGCAAAAGGCACATGCAACAACAAATGCTGACAGATAGAGGGAGACTGACGGGAGACTGGGGTTTACAGATAAGTAAAGGGAAAACAAACTTCTCCTTCCTTTTATTCTAATCCTTAAATAAACACTGTTTCGATATAACACCAACGTTTCATGTGTAGCACTGATACGGTCAGAGAAATACAGATTTGCACTATGTGCCAAACATCGATGCGGTGTAGATTATATTTAGTGCAGTGTCTGATCAATCTAGACTTCTGAGGGTTACTTACACTACATGGACAAAAGTATTGGGACACCTGCTCATTCGCTGTTTCTTCTGAAAGCAAGGAATCGATTAAATCAGTTAAGAAGAGTTCATCCTGCTTTCACTGGAGTAACTTTCTCTAGTCTCCAGGGTAGATTCCCCACCTGATTCTGGAGCACTGCTGTTAAGATCTGACTATATTCAGTGACGAGAGGTAGAGTTAGTGATGTTAGGATGTTGGATAATCACCACCCCACCTCCTCCTCAACTCCCCAGTTCATCCCAGAAGTCATGGATGGAGCTCAATCATCCCAGAGAACACAGTTCCACTGATCTACAGCTCAATGCTGGGGGCGTTACACTCCTCTAACTCACACCTGCCATTATGCATGGTGCCAACAGATTCAAGTGTTTATCTGTTCCAGAGAGTCCTATTCTATTGGCAATACTTCTCTACAGTGACCAATCGAGCTGGTGTCAGCAACAGGTGCTGGAGTGACTGAGCTCCACCTAGTATTTTTGGGACAAGTGGATGAGCAGGTGTCCACAAACTTTTGCCCATATAGCATATATCTTGGGATTCTATTTCAGACTGTGTTCTTACCTAACTATGAAGTCGAACTCAGAACCTGCCAGCATCAGAACTCCCAGCAGTGTTGAGAAGGCTCCATCCAGCACAGGGGCGAACATGTGCTCCAGGGCCAGCACTGCCCGCTTGTTCCTGTCCCCTATAGCGGTGAGGAACGCCTGCACAGAACAACTGAGAGTTACAACACATTCACACCCACACCAGCACTCACAAACAACAGCTGGATCAGCAGTAAACTCACAAGGGCCACGTGGACGGTGAACTCCACACCAATGCCCACGGAGGCGATGAGGATGACCACTGGCACGGCACTCAGCTTGATGCCAATCAGCCCCATCATACCAAACAGCTCTATCGTCATCAGCGACAGCACCAGCACCTGCCAAATCCAAACCAAACCAAAACTCAGAACGACAGTCACGCTGTGCCATTATTTTAACGTTACTGAAACTCATCAACATCTGCTCTGAGTCACACTGCAGCAGCGAGCTGGAATTCTCAACAGCACACACGGAATATTAAATATTAAAATACGTAATTATTTATTTATCTTATTATTTATATTTTCTTTTTTTTATTATTAATAATTCATAATATTTTATCACTGTTTTAATGTTCAGATTTATTACTTGTATAAGAACCATGATGATAAGAGGATTATTATTATTATTACTATTAATAATAATAATAATAATAATAATAATAATAATAATAAAAAAATAATAATAGTAAATAAATAAATACTAAGATTATTTTTCCTTTTTGGATCTTGTTCTCTTTTTGTTTTTAATTTAAACATTTTGTTACTTCAACCTATTTTATTATATTTTCTATTTTATATATATATATATAAAATATGTCAGAGCGCTACCACACAGACTGGGAGACTGGGGGTCGATTCCCAGTCTAGGTAATGTTGCTGTGCTACACCAATAAGAGTCCTTGGCCAAGACTCTTGGCTGTCAATGTCTTTGACTGTTTACTATTTAATGTTTGAAATTTGTTCACCTTGTTTGTATTAATTCACTGATTGCAGATGATCAATATTATAAATTTTTTCTTTTGCCAGTACTTGACTGGGAGCCATGTTTTAGACACCATGCCTTAAAAGTCTCATCTGTAGCTCCTGGAAACTAGGACAGAAAACCAATTCCATGCTCATGTATGGTTAGAATGTGATGAGCAGGTATCACGGTACTGGAGCTACAAAATGCTGAAACTGTGTTTGATTACAGCCAATCCTGCAGAATCCAAAAGTTCATTATTGGATCTCTGTGATGGACCCCCTCCATCATCCATCAGGGCAATGTGTCTATTATCAGGCCTTCAGCTGTCCAATGGCATTATAATAACTGTGGTGAAAAAACACAGTGTATCTGATGTGGGGAGAAGGAGGTGGTCGGTGAAAATGGGCAATTAATCTGGGGATGGATCACAAAGCTGCACAGAATTCCAGCACAAATGATTTTGCCTCCCAGTTCAGACTTCTGAGCATGGACTGTACTAGCAAACAAAAAGAGCCAATCAGCTTGCTGGTTACACTGCGATTGTGATACAATGCAGTGATAGAACTCCACCACAAGATGACTTATTAAGCTTTTTGCTAGTTGTCCCAAGCCCCCTGGGACTGTAGAGGGGGGACAAACTCTGATGTGTTGGGCTGGATTTCAGAGTCGTCCCCAACACACCTCAACACCCCCACAGTGACGGTTTATATAGGCTGAGTAGGAGGTGACTGGGGCAAAATTAACACATTTCGGTGTTGCCATGGAATAAGCCTTCCTTGGCTCTGAAGATCACCACACGCACGTTCACGTTCATGGTGATCTCCAGTGCTCTGAGGCAGGCTGAGAATGAGGTGAGCATTTTGGAATGCTGGAAAACATCTCAACCTTAAATGTGGGCCGGCTTGTTATGTACATACGGTTCCGTGTGGAGCTTAAATCGTACTTAGGAAGAGCAGAGTAGATGCCATAATCAGCTGATGAGGCTCAGGTTACTGGGGGGCCCTGCTGCCTTTGAAGAAGAATGGGGGGAGGGATCTGGAGGGGATAGAGGAGAGCGAGAGAGTGGGCCGGAAGCAGGGGACATATGGGCGGGGTGCTAAGGGGGGGCCATTGGTGGCCCGGGACAAAAGCGAGACAGTAAAAGTGGAAGCGGTGCAGTAACTTTCTCTTTCATCTGTCCCGTAAAACGGGAGGATGAAGCAGCTATCCTGTCGTGCGAGGCTAGATGGTGAAAACACAAGCTGTAGTAAAACACATGGTGGCGAGCCAGGAGGGTAAGAATGTGGGAAAGGAAGGTAAACTTGACCCCTAAAAAAACACATTCCACATATTTGCTTTTATATATATATATATATATATATATATATATATATATATATATATATATATATATAACAAAAAATCAAACATCTTTTATACATTTTTAAATTAAATGATCAAAAAATATTCAAATGTTTTGAGAAACTATATAATGAAGGGTATTTAAAAAAATCATATCTGGAACAAAGCCAATTTTATAACCTGTATTTCACTATTTTATACATTTCACAAATTCTGTGTGAGCTATCACACGTGAATGATGGGGAAATCCATATCTGATTCTTAATGTTAAACGTAAACTGAATGATACATAGAATAGAACTAGTTTTGTATTTTAACCTTGTAAGAAAAGGTTTTACTCCAGCAAATGTTTTTTTCCCCAGAAAAAAATCATATATTTCTCAATTTATTTAGCAGATTTCTGAGTTCAAACCATTAAATAATAACCATTTTAGCACATTCATTTTATTTTTAGGCTTATTTGGAATATTTCCTGTTACATTGGGTCACTTTGTGGAATATTCCTAATTTATATTTATTTTTTTAAGCTTTTTAATGCTATTCCCAGATTATGGAAGTAGTTGGTGGTTAGTGGATTTTTCTGCATCCATTAAAACAAAGACAGCCTGTTTTTTCCTTTATGGGAAATTAATTTACAGTCAGGAAACATGACTCGTGAAAATTGCATGGTGTTCCTTTCCTTATTTCCACCAAAAATGCAGTAAATACACACATACTCGAATCTAACTTCCTCTTACTGAGAGTCAACATTGACCGGGTGCTGAAACCTTTGCATGTCCCTGTAAATTCAATGGTCATATTGACCATAATTGGGCCAATTTACACATTACAGACATAATATATAAACATTAAATACATGTTAAATTATATTAAAAGGTGGAAGATCCATATACTGTACATATATGTCTAATATTTGATGTGTGCATGTACGTAAGTCACTTTTATGTACATGTATTTAGAAATATGTCAGATATTTTGTGATATACGTGCGGCCACGTATTCAATCGTTATGCAGGGACACACAGCTGTAAAGTGGAGACGCACAACTTCGTACAAGGTCTATTTTATACATACAGTGCTGTGGTTGCTGTGGTAACCTCTCGACTCCCCCCCTCATTTATTTTACAGAAATGACCCAAAAAGCTCCGCATAGACTAAACAAACTGGCTCTGACAGTATAAGATAAACACAGAGCAGGGCTGTAAAAACACAGGTTCTGTTGGACTGGGTCTCGCTCCCCTCCCTGCCTTATAAAATGCACTTTAATTACTCCCAAACTTCCATCCCTTGCGTTCCCTCGTGGGGGAACAACAGGGAAATAGATCCTTTGGTGCATTTCCATAAACAATAGGACATAAAACAGTAACACATCTCAGAATCTTCCTAAAACGTTACCAGAAGCTCCTGCTAAAGGGCCGAAATGCAGGATGATAAACCGCTCAGTCGGCCGAGAACGCTGATCCTGCAGTAGGGCTGGGCCATATACCTCCATCTGCTTAAGTGAAATATCAATATTCTATATGATATGATGATAAATATAACCAGTCGCACTCTTGGTGGTGTTTGATATGGTGATATCAATTATTTTTCCTTTATCTGGTGGTTTTACATGTTTGCTGTCCCTCGTTTCTTCTGCTTTGTTAAACTTTTCCTAGTGGCCTGTTTATTCCTGTCTTCTGGTTCACGATTGCCTTGTTCTTTGCTTCATGCACTGGTTTGTTTTGTTTACCTGTGTTTATGTCCGCCTCCCACTCCCAAATGTGACAGGCGAAACAAAGCCATCGTGGTCCTTTAATTACAATGTTTCTACGACATAATCTGAACAAGACTGTACTCTGTACAGTGTCGTCCCTCTGGAAACCAAACCATTTCCACAAAGATGACCCACTCACGCTCTTTTCAAAAATGAAATCTACACAGATGGTCTCCTGGGTAACAGATGCAGTATTACAAAATGTTCATATCTTGTTTTTGTTCGCGATGTATCGATATTATTGATATATTGCCCAGCCCTGTACTAGGCTGCACCAAGCCATGTAAATAGGGGTAAAGATTAGGGGTGTGTTTAGACTTTACAGTCGACTCAATCCATTTAGAAATAAGGTAAGTCTTGTAGTTTGTTATGGTATGTGTATCATGTCTGTAGGTTACTCTGCTCCTGAAGCCTTGAAAGTGTGTATCTCGGGTTCTAAGAGTCAAATGCAAATGTAAAATCCAGTTTCACGTTCTGTCTAGTTCGGACCATCACCTTATGATGATTTGGGCGGAGACTGTAAGAGGGGGAGTTTGGTGGCTTCGGCTTGGGGTAGGAAACCAGTCCCTCCTCTAAGAGGTGGACCGAGAAATGATGGTAGGACGGTGTTAAATGGAGGAGATGGAGTGATAGAGTGTTGGAGAGAGATGGAATTTATAGGACATTCGATATTTCCTAACTCCACAGCATGACTAAAAAAAGCACTCTGAGCTGAACCTTGGCTTTCAGAAACACTAGACGTGCAGCTGAGATGTAAAGAACATGAAGAACGAAAGAAGAACTCACGATGATCCCTGCAGTCCAGGGGTTGAGCAGGAAGATGGCACACACCAGGAAGGTGCTGGCCAGCACCACGCTGATGAAGAGCAGGAGCCAGTGGCGCAAGCCCACATACTGTTCCCAGAAGAGGAACGGGTAGCCGTTGGGGTAGCTGGGCAAACCCTGCTGGCTGTAGTTGCTGCAGATGGAGCGCACGCTTTCGATGGCCTCCACAAACTGCGGCGTCTCACGCAGCCCGTTGAGGTAGAAGGGAAACTGTGCGTATTCGATGGGCTCTGCGGCGGGAACTGTGGGGCAAAATATGAATACGTGACTTTAGTACGTACAGATCGACAGAACTTTAATGCTCTGCTGTTCTGCAGCCAATAAGCGGCGCAAAAAGCCATATTTTGGGGGTGACAGCTTTTAACACACTGACTTCCTCGCGGCCGGAGGCAGAAAGGGGGGCAAATTAGTGGCTATCAAATCTCTACATGCAGCTGAGTGTCAGCTCTGACAGTGATCTGCTGTAATTACGCTGTCAAAAAACAACCCCCCTACTACTCCTCGGAACACACACTCACATCCCGTCTATCACACACAGCCCTGCTCACCACAGCTTTGCATGCCCAACAATGACTATGCACACACACACACACACACACACACACGATGATAAACACTTATTCTTTGATTCACAGCCAAGGTTAAGACCCCTCCTACGCGTCTGAAAACACTGCAGTGGATTCGTCCTGACACTTAGGCCTATCACCTGTCACTGGAGCTTCTCTCCACAGCCCAGCTTTCATCAGCTTCCCAACCCATGACTCATCACTGCTACTGCTGGACTGGGATAAGTGGTGGTCTTAAAACCACAAATAAAATCGCAAGAATGTGACCCAGAATAACTACCTGGAGGTGTGTGTGTGTGTGTGTGTGTGTGTGTGTGTCTAGGGAGTAGGTTAGTGTGTGTTCCGCACAGGGTCATGCAGGACCACTCACTAAAACACGGTTTTGCCCCATTATAATCTCTACTATAAATTTCCATTAAGACGGGAGTTGGACGGCAGCCAGTCGTGCTGCAGGGGCTCCGACATGGAGAAGCCGTCTCGGCTTGTTATCCAATCATGTACTCCTGAGCACCCCCTGTGCACGGCCCACCCGCTACACACAGCTCCGCTCTACCACACGAAGGCTGCAGCACAGCCCTGCAGCACTTCTCGCCCGTCTTTAAGAACAACACTCTCAAAAAGGACGCAGCCAATAGGAGCTTCACTTTAACACGACGTTACACCGTCCTCCACATTCCCAAAACGCTCTATACATATTACACAAGTTATGACAACAACATATTTTTAACTGTACACTCAAGACAAGAACCTCTAAGAAATGATCTCCCACTTTTGGACTTGAACTTCCAATATCAGAATTCCCAATTCCCAGTACTGCAACACTGTAACATCCAACATCCAGCATCAAACTCTCAACAGTATTTTATCTGGACTTAAATATGAATCATGTGACTCAGGCCCAAGTCTTTCCCAAGGACCCTTAAAGCATATTCAGACCAAGTACGATCCACCGCGGAACCTACATTCCAAGTCTGATGTGTTGTTTACCTTCTTTGCTCTGTAAATGGAGCCATAAAAGTTCCCTTATATTTCCACTATCTTTTTCCCTGCTTAACATTTAGAACTCTAGGCTAATTCTGTGGGATATTTTGACGTACTTTTATTTCATCAATTTTTGTTTAGAAAAGACAAACAAAGAGAGCAAACAGCCCCTTCATTCTCATTTTCATTTATAACCCAATATCTGGGTCAGTGATAGCCCCGCCCCCTCTCTCTGATCAGTCAGAGTCTGTATGCAGGTTGAGCATCAGCCCCGCCCCCTCTCTCTGATCAGCTAGAGTCTGTTGAGCATCAGCCCGCCCCCTCTCTGATCAGTCCAGGTGTATGCAGGTTGAGCATCAGCCCCGCCCCCTCTCGTTGATCAGTGGGAGTCTGTATGCAGGTCGAGCATGGCCGCCTCTCTCTGATCAGTGTCTGTATGTAGGTTGAGCATCAGCCCCGCCCCCTCTCTCTGTCAGTTAGAGTCTGTATGCAGGTTGCGCATCAGCCCCGCCCCCTCTCTCTGATCAGAGTCTGCTCTCTGATCAGAGTCTGTATGTAAGGTTGAGCATCAGCCGCCTCTCTGATCAGAGTCTGTATGTAGGTTGAGCATCAGCCCCGCCCCTCTCTCTTGATCAGAGTCTGTATGGGTTGAGCATCACAGCCGCCTCTCTTTGATCAGAGTCTGTATGTAGGTTGAGCATCAGCCCCGCCCCCTCTCTCTGATCAGTCAGAGTCTGTATGTAGGTTGAGCATGTAAATGCGGACAGAGCAATAAACATGCACTGGAAGCTCCTTTGACTTATTAAAAATCAGTGGATTACTCACACAAAAATTAATCACACAGAGTTGTGATATATGTAAGAGTTAATATGTGCAAGTAATTGTTCATAACCTGACTGTTCTATTTATCTGTAAAAAATTATATGTATATTAATGTGATATGTATATATATATGTATGTATATATATATATATATATATGCTGTGAAAAGGCCATTATTATATTGGCTTCCCTTCACTGGTTTCCAGTGAAATTGAGGTCAGTCAACCTCACGTGTTGTAAGATCCTCTAATCAGCTGCTGTTGGCCACTCGCATCTAAAATCTAAAGGTGATCTAACTGCTAAAACTGGGGCCTGCGCTCTATATAAGAAGGGTCTTCTACATTGGATGTTCTCAGACTCCAGATTATTTTCAGTCGATCTGGATTTATTTCATTTCAATTTTAGCTATTTTATTTTGCTTGTTCAGTGGTTTGTGTTCATTTTATTTTAGATCTCTGCCTGTTTATCTGATGTCTGCACAGTAATGAACCTCAAGTCAGTTTTGACCCCAAGCAACTTTTCATCGGCTCTGGAGGACTCAATAACACAGCTTTGAAAGATGCTGTCTTATCAGAAAGAAAAGTCACTCGGCTCATTAAAACAAACAGAACATTCTCAATAGTATTCATCACCAGGGCACAATACAAAAAATCATAAAGGGTGAATTAAATATGAATTATTAATATATCACGTGAAGTCAGAATTCTTATTTACCAAAATTGAATATGCGTAACAACACCAAAGCGCAGCTGAGCTGAACTTATAGAATGAATCATAATATATACTGACTGGTGAGCCTATTGATGAGGATGGGCGGTCGATTATGGATCCATTCTGGAGGATGGGGCCGAAGGTTGGCCTGAGGCAGCATGAGCCCACTGGAAGTGGGTACTGACCCAGGCGGTCGACAGATGCTAGAGAAGATGTTGAGGTTTGATCCGTCTGCATCCACCAGCCTGTGTTTGGTGAGCTGGAGGGAAAACAACCAAAGGGTTTCGTTAATGATGAAGTGTATTTATATCATGCACGAGTATCACACTCACAGGACGGGCTGAACCCCGGAACCTTCTAAAGAGAGTGTATTCAGAAGCGGAAAATAACTGAAATAAGTCACGACTGAAATCCTTTCTCTTCACGCAGGCTTTTTGTAATCACCTCTAAGGGGGCAGTAATCTTTCTCCTCTCTCCCCATGTCCCGAGCTGGCCCGGATGCCTGGCGGATAGCGGTCCACCCCTCTACTCATCCACTTTGAGAACCAGCTGCTAGATCAGAGTCACGCTAGCCACATGGACTTCGGCACCTTACTAACATCCAACTCAAATTTCCACTTCCATTATCCATTTGCTTCTCCTATTTCATTTCTTTTCTATTTTACATTCTATGCCCATGTCGGTGCCTTTGTTTATGCTCTCCGTCGTCGACCGGAGGAGGATGGGTTCCTCTCTTGAGCCTTGGTTCCTCTCAAGATTTCCTTCCTCCAGCTTGAGGACATTTCCACGCCCACGGCGCTGTTTGCCACTGGCTGCTCATTTACAGGGTTCGGACCCGGGCGTTTGTAAAACTGCTTTGGCGACTCCTTGTTGTAAAGTGCTACATAAATAAAGCTTTGATGGACTGAAATCTGCAGAGAGCTGAGCTGTAATAGCTAGCGAGGTCAGTGATTAATACCCATATTATAATGCAGGTCATTTCGCCCGCTCTTTCCCGGCAAACCAAAATGACTCACTATGCGTGCAGAGCACTGACCGAACTAATCGTATGAAAAATAATGAAAAATTAGAACCAAACAAAGCGTTTCAGTGTGTGATTTTATATAGGTTAAGTGCCCACCAACCAAGCACTAATCTCAGCCCTACCCCTCTTCCTCCTCCACCTCCTACTTGAGGGCCTCGTCAGCCACCTCCTGAAGGTAAACCATTACAGTATGATGCTCTGTGCCATACGTGCTTTTCGGGACAATAAATCCACAGTCTGTGAGTGAGGTGGAGGGTTGACTGTGTGTGTGTGTGTGTGAGTGTATGCAATGATGAAATTGGGGGAGGAAGAGAGAGAGAGAGAGAGAGAGAGAGAGAAATTTGCTCGAGTTAGCGTAACAATAAAAAAATTGGCCGGAGTCCCTAGGCGCCTGTGTGAATTAACACTTCTTGCTGGGAGGAAATACCACCCAACAAATGGAGAGAGCTATAAAAATAACACAACATCTGTACAAATGTTGCTAACACTTGCTTCTCCTGACCCCTATGGATACCTAGAATGCCCGGCGCCACAGACGGCTCCTGCCTGGAGGATGGAAAAGGGGCGATAGTGAAAAAATGGGGTAAAACACATATTAGCTTTAACTCTCTCTCTCTCTCTCTCTCTCTCTCTCTCTCTCTCTCTTATATATATATATATATATATGTATATGTGTGTCGTGTGTGAATATGTCTATATAAATATGTGTGTAGATACATATAGTTTGTATATGCTGAACAATATGACACATATCCTCTATTTCCTCCTTTTCTTCTCATAATATTATTCAATTATTTACACCCCCTTTCTTTTCTTCCCTTATCCCCTCTCTCTTGCTACCACTAGCTGTTAGTCCATAGGTACTGTTTTAAGAAGATAAAAAAGATGCACCAAACCTCAA